>JBBPDE010000021.1:6291256-6302943 GCA_037974605.1 Nannopetersius ansorgii | reverse complement strand
CTGGGTTCGGATTTGGGAACCCCACCCCCCCCCCCCCCCCCCCCAAGTACCCTGCCAGTGCTCCCCTGGACACCTGAACAACCTCCATTTTCTGTACTACAGCATATTTTCCCCAGTGTGGTTCTCCTGCTGTTACCCTTTTTGCTTCTTTGCAAATTGGTTATAGTGTATCCCAACCCCCCTTCTGGTCAGGTGGCCATCAGTGGCTGTAGGCTAGTTTTTCTTCTACAACACCATTTTTTATTTTACTCTCACTTTATTGCCACGCTCTACCCAGGGAATTTTTTGACCTTTTTTATAGCCTTTTTTAAAATCCTTTCAGAGCTTGAACATCTCTTATTACTGCTAAACTACAGCTGTCTCCTCTTGTGTCGTGCCATCCGATGCATTCTGATACAAGGCCAAGTGTAAAACACCCTAGTCCATCTACTACTGTAAAACTTTCTTACCTGAGGAACACACACATGGCTGCTACTTTGTGTTGTTTCTGCTCTTGGCTGGAGTGCATTTGTAGCATCGTCTAGTCTTGTTAATTTCGATTACTTACAGTGGCCACTACTAAAACAATGCATCACTATCTTTTTTGTTTTGTTTTGTTTGTCCTTTTCATTAAAATTGTCTTTTAAGAATTGAATGGATTGACAAGCTCTATTGATCACTAGTGCAGCTACTCACCCCCCACCACCACCCTTTTTTTTAACGACAAGATACTTTTGCCATGAGACAGAGGTACGTTTTAATAATTTTTACCATATGGGGAAAAACATTATAAGATGGTCCACCCTATCACTGTTGGTGCCCCTTTTAGTTTCCCCTTTCTCTAGGTTCCGCTCCCACTATCTTTGTTTGGGTTGTTTTTTATCAAAAGCAACTTGTCTGGTGATTATATTGAATTGCTGATGGTGTTGTCGTAGCTTAAAAAGATTTTTGTAAAGTGTGAATAAATTATGTATCACGTTTCCTTACTTTGATATGAATTGTGTTGTGTGTATCATGACTGATATCTAATAGTTGTTTTGTCATTCATAATTTTGATTATGAATAATCATTAATTTCTCATTTCTGTTTTTTGTATTTGCTTTTTGTAATACTTAAAACCAAATTTTTTGTAAAGATGTTGGCACACTGAATTATAGATTTATATGGTTGCTAACTTTCATTTTGAGATACTTTTAAGAAAAAGAAAAATACTTAAATGAAATCTAGAGAAAAGTCACAGAAATAAAGAACTGTCACTTGTCACCAAATGAGATTTCTACAAGTTTGACCTTAAGTTTTATGTGGTGTTTTCAGCTGGCTGGAGAGCTTTTGATTGATGAGCTGAAAGCTAACGCAAAGATTTTGTGTTACTTAGAAGTGTAGAAAGGGCCACTGTAACCTGCCTCCTGTTTCTGTTGTCCAAAGTTATTCCTCCATCTCTTTGACTGGGCCAAAGTGAGATGTAGTGTGAGAATATGGTAGGGGGCAATGAATCAATACACTCTTGCTTAGTTCATTATTGCTTTAAAACACACTTCAGGGTGTGCCTTGTGGACAGCAAGTAAACTTAGCATTATGCGACCATGTTAATTTACTCAAAAATTGGCAATAATGACTTTCCACAGCACTTAGACTATTTTTACCTGTTCAGATTAACTGGGCAGAAATGTCTGGCTTTGCCATAGGTGTCCTCTTTTCCTTATGCTGTTTCATTCTCTTGTTTTTCAACTTTTTGCTTTGTTAGTAGGGGTAGTTGTGCAATGATAGGGATTATGGTTGATTCAACTGGAAGTCAATAAGTATTTAGACAATGTGACTATAATGCACTGGACCAACTCTTGTTTACCATTTATGGAATACCAGCAAAACACTTGCACAATGTTTTAAGAAGAATGTTACACACACACACATTATATGAGAATTATTGACAAACATTTTAATTAAGGCAGCTGTTTTTAATCCGATGTTAGGAAGTGTTTAAAAAACCTAATGTTATACAAGGCATTTTGGGTTTTACCATTTCTCCAGTTCTTTTAGTTCTTCTGAGTAGTGATGTGTTGATAACAGTGTCAGCTTGTTTCCTTTACACCTCTGTATTTTTCCTATTCATGGTCAAATAAATTCTATATCTGTTTTAGTGATGCTGTTTTTTTTTTATTATTATTATTATTTCTGTTGCCCATAGGGACGTATGAATGAAAAAGGGAACCTCCCGTCGTCATACACAATTTTTCAGTTGTCTGTTTAAAGCACAGGACCCTCAAAATTTTGAGTCCTAAATGGCTTTTGGCTTGGCCTGCTAACAACTGAAAAAGTTACCATTACTGTCTGCCTTATAGTGACTCTAATTTTCAAATCAGTGGCTGCAAACCTCTAGACATATACAAAGGGGTTTGAAATCCGCTTAAGGATTTCGTGAAAACACAGGAGACTATTTTGGCATGTCCATAAGCCAGAATTTTGAACAAAATGGTTTTTTAAATTAAAATAGAACCATTATGTTATGGCATCACTTTTTGACACCTGTGTATGTAAATCATTCACAAAATGTGTCATCTAGTTTGTATGATCTGATCTGCAAAAGACACCAAAATCCTGGTTGCCTGCTTTTTGTCTGCGCCAGCAGGTGCAGTCCCCGTTTCACTGCACGGTCTCTAGTGAGAGGAGGTAAAGTACACAGAGAGGTCAAGCTGGGAACACACATACGTCATGCATTTTATTCTTGACACTTCACCTGTGTTTTATGTTGGAGAGAACAGAAATTGGTGCAGCTTTGTCAGAAGCAATAAATTCAACTGCACAAAGTTTACTACAACTGATAAACTTATCTTTTCCAGTCTGCTATAAATAATTGCTAAAGAGTTGCCTCTGAGACCATGTTGTCTCAGGTGGTCATCTGAGGAAGAGGCCCACATTTCAGAATAATTCCTTTAGTTACCTCCAACAAATGAGAGGTTGCAAAGAGAGCTGTAAAACACTTGGTGCTGCTGCCAGGCCTCTCACACATTCTCACACATACGCGCATACCCACACACTCAAACACATGCATGTTTATGCTGCATAGGCCTGTCCTTTCCTGCTCAAAACTGGTAACTTCTGACTTATTCCGTTTAATAGTGTTCCTTGTAGCCTACAGCCCCCAAACAACATCTCTCCCAAACAACATCGCTTCCAGATAACAACTCTACTCAGAATAACACTGTAACTGTTAACATTATCACCATGAATAGACATGTCTGGAGTGCAACATTTGCTTCTATAATTTTGAATTGAAGGTCAGAGATCAACATTCACCTAAATTGTCCATATCAAAATACATAACCGAACATTCACTACAGCTCTCTCAAAATGCATTCACCTCTTTATTAAGTGCTTACAGACATGTTGATGTGGTTTAGGTCATGGTCTTGTAATTAATGGCTGCCTTGTGAATATCAGTCATTTGATTTTAGATGTTTGGTTCCATTAACAGTACACACTTTAAGAATTGCATTCAAAAAAAACCAGTTGTGTATGGTGTTTAAGTGGGTTGACGGATGTTCTGGTGATGTACAGAAATAATTTGGGCTGTTTGGGTAGCACTTTGGATGAGAAGTTAGTTTGAACTCCAAACATGCCTTGACTGATTGACTGTACTTATTTGAATGGAAAATTGTGTAAACTCTTTTTAAGACTGCTAATCTAAATGCAGTTCTATTTGTCCATTTGAATGTACCACACACTTTACGGGGTCTTAGCCCAGATTGTTCTGTGTCTTTTAAACTTTCTCAAGTCAAACGCATGTGAAACACGTCAGTGGCATATTCAGGTTACATACAGCCCGTGCAATGTTCTGGCAAGCATCCCAGTGACTGAATGCAATAGGCCTTCTTATGCTGTGGGCTTGGGAAACACATTGTATTGTTATATACGATTAGGAATATGCCTATTCCTGTGTGCGAGTGGGTGGGTGAGTTGGTGAATGAGTTGGTGAATGGGTGTGTGGGTGCGTGGGTGGGTAAGCCTAAGGCAGCCCACCGAGGCCACCCGCCCTGCCGACACAGAATTGACCCCCACCCCCCCACACGCCACAAACCCCCGGCCCCACGGGGGTGTCAACATAATGATAAAGTTATGCAATTTACCTGGCTCTAGTAACCCTGACCTGAATGATATGGAGTTAAGTCTGCAAGCTGTTCACCAGGCATGATGGGCCCTAATGGGAAGTAGGTGGAAATTCTCAGCCCAAGCACAAGATGGAAAACATGCATTGGATAAACGTGTTGTTTTTTTTCATTGGGACGACATCAGAGGGTTTTTTGGTACAATTTAGGGTTGATTTTTACTCTTTTTGGAGAAAACATTAAGCATGATTTTACAGTTGGACTCCTTTTGGCTGAAACAAGTCACATTTACAAATTTCATTGACTTATCACCCTTATATATGTAAAAGGTCTGACCTCCAGCAAGCCTTGATTTTACTCATAGTACTGTCTTACAAATAATTTGGAAATTTATTTGTATGACTGGGACTAATTATCAGTTCTGCAGCACAAAGAAAACACCATGAGAACCAATAAATGTGTTTTCATTTTTCCTGATTTAGTCTGCTGAAATCTACACATAAAGATTTGCGCTCTTTTAACACTGGGAATGCAGGAAGAGGATACAGAGGAAGAACAGTTGAGGACTGAAGAATGGAAAACTGATATAACATCAGTAACATCAGACATGACCATCATTTTCATTAAGCAGCTGCAAAGAATTGAGTTGGGTGAACAGCATTAGGAGGCCCATCAAATCACAGGAACCTTGCCGCAGTTAGTGCATTCTCTTTTGTGGCAGAGTTCAGAGCTTTTAAAGGATAAAAACTTTGATACTGTTAGTATAATCCTGCAAGGCTATTAACTGCATATGGTCCTTTTGTGTTGGAATTTCTTCTTTCTGTTAACATCTTGGCATCACTCAAAGGGATTTGGCCCTGGTGGGCTCCAAGTTTGAACGGCGTAATCAAAAACCAGTGTGTATGGCCCAACATCCAAATTAAATTTTCACTGGCAAATGTAAATATCACTGTTCTGGGTACAATGCCTGCACACACACACATACACACACACACACACACGCACACATAAACACAATTCTGTATTTACCACAGCCAGGATTTTGTGTAGGTAAATGCTTACCAACCGCTCTACTGCCAGTGTCATCGACATAACTGAAAGCAAGCAGCTCATCTTTATAGCAAAGCACTTCACTCCCAACCATGGAAAAATAATTGATTGCCTGTCCTTCCTTCTGGACTGCTTCCTTGCTTCTGTCATTTGGAATCCCTCCTGCCATCTATCTGAACCTCCGAAGAGCCTGCACAGTACTAGAGTGTTGTTTAGGTGGGCTTCTAATATGAATTGTTGATGAGCTTCTGGTCAAAAGATTGAGGGGACTTGTGCCAAGAATAGAGGTGTTTGAGTCTGCCATGGCTCCAGCAGGACATCAAGGACACTGATGTTTGTTAGCGGGGGAGCAAGGCTGTGATGAAGATGCGGGTAAGATGAGTAGATGCTAGGTGACAGCTAGGGTGACCATATCCATAACACCAAAAAGGAGTGCTGCATTTTGTGATGCTGTGAATAAAGAATTCTTGCGTTCACCTCTCTACAGTATAACTTTGCGTGATACACTGATACATTATATAGCCTGTGTAACAGAATAGGAAAAAATATTCTTGAAGAGTGAAAAAGTGTTTGTACACAGTATTTGTCTTTATTCAACACATGTGGTGTTCAAAACTGACCACTGAGAGTTTTTTTATGAGTGCCACAAAGCATAACATCTGTGGACTTAACAAATTAAATCACAAGTCACAAAAAAATAAATAGTAATCCAATGAATTAATGTTTTAAAAACATAAAGAAAACCAAACATTTAACAGCTGAAAAAGTAAATAATTTCTGTGATCTATTTGGAATTTGTGTGCAGCCCTCCCAGATGTGGGGGGAATGTAAAATCTGTCCACCGACAGATTTCCACCAATCATTTCTCATCTTGGGCTCATTAAAGCACCCTAGAAGTGCAGCGAAATAGCCAATCATGTATGGTTACTAGGTGAAAATAATAAACATTTGTCCTATCAGCATCGCCAAATTTTTTGGGGCACTGGAAATTTCGCCCTTGCTACAGAAAATGCAGGAAAGTTTTGGACTGCTCTCAGGTCAGTCAGTCAGGGAGAGATGATGGCGATGATGACAGTTAAGGGGCAACTTCCACCAAATTCGAGGAGATAGTTACTGAATTACCCTTTTGCGAGAAGGGCGGTGATGAAGAAGCATAAATGGAGCCTAATATAGCTGTAAATTGTTAATTCAGTTTATCTGTGAAACTGCTGATTTTGAAGGAAATTAAATTATTATTGTGAAATTGTTGTCATTTTCTGGCTTTTAATTTGAGTGTTTATACTGGACTAGGAAGGGAAATCTATTGGTACATCAGCCCCACCAAGATTTTTTTTCCCCAGCCATCACTGGTGTTAACTTTCTTTCAATGTAGCCAGCAGCATAGATTTGACGTGGCCAGCGTATGGAGCCTTGTTTACATTTTTAACCAATGATATAGAACCTAACCTCACCCTATCTGATATCTATTTGACACTGCTTTTAGCAAATCATTTGACTGTGTTTACATAATATATAAAGTTACATGCAAACATATGGTCACCCTTGATCAAATAAAATGTAGTTTGGGTTTTCTAATTGTAAATAAGTTCCCATCCACAAAAGAGAGTACACTTCTGCACTTTGTGGTCATTTGTTGAATCATTAAACAATAATTAAAAAATGTGGCTTGTGCATATTATTGAAATCTTGTGTTAAAATTTGCAGAAAATACCATATTTATGTGTACTCTAGTACTTGTGAGAGAATGGTGTGATGTGAAACCACACAAGAGTTACATACTACAAATTTATTTAGTTTTAATTGAATAAAATGTATTTGTTCGAGTTATACAAGACTTTTGTGAAAGTGTATACAGTTCATTTTACTGGAGAGACTGTAGCTCAAGGAGGATGTGGATGTCACGTCGGGTGCTCGTGGTAGTGAGAAGCGGCACAATCAGGCAGGTTCCATGTGATGGAAGTTTATTAGAAACAGACACAACATACGAAACTAAAAACAGGTACGAGGACCTTTAACACACAAAACCAAACTACATAGAAGACATATAATGCTCAAGGAAGGTGAGGGATGACCAGCAACTGACATACACACACAAAGAACTTAAATACCAAACCCTACTCAAACATGAACCAATGGCAAAACACAATCACTTACAGAAAACACAGGACACCTGAAACTGAGACTCATGACACAAACATACACTGATATCAAAATAAGAGTCCCAGACCTAAAACCCACAACAGTGACCTCTACCGGCCACTGTACGAGACATTGGAAGGATTTAATTTGAAAATTAGCATGTTTGTCTTATTAAGGATTCATCTTTCAGTCTAAGTGTTTTCAGCAGTACTTGCCAAATTATTTTATTTTCTTGCTTTTATTTTTATAGAAGTCATTTTAGCAACTCGATCAGCGTCTCTGAAATGGCTCTAAGCCCTGGCACTATCACAGGTAGATCATGAGATCACACCCAACGATGCCACAGCTACAGCGCATCCGGATAGAATTCACAGCGCATCACTTTGTCCACATTTTGTTATGTTACAGCCTTATTCCAAAATGGATTAAATTCATTTTTTCCTCAGAATTCTACACACAACGCCTCACAATGACAACATGAAAAAAGTTTACTTGAAGTTTTTTACAAATTTATAAAAAATAAAAAACTGAGAAATCACATGTACATAAGTATTCACAGCCTTTGCTCGATGCACCTTTGGCAGCAATTACAGCCTCAAAGTCTTTTTGAATATGATGCCACAAGCTTGGCCACCTATCCTTGGCCAGTTTCACCCATTCCTCTTTGCAGCAGCTCTCCAGCTCCATCAGGTTGGATGGGAAGCGTCGGTGCACAGCCATTTTAAGATCTCTGCAGAGATGTTCTTGGATTCAAGTCTGTGCTCTGGCTGGGCCATTCAAGGACATTCACAGAGTTGTCCCGAAGTCACTCCTTTGATATCTTGGCTGTGTGCTTAGGGTTGTTGTCCTGCTGAAAGACGAACCATCGCCCCAGTCTGAGGTCAAGAGCACTCTGGAGCAGGTTTGAATCCAGGATCTCTCTGTACATTGCTGCAGTCATCTTTCCCTTTATCCTGACTAGTCTTCCAGTTCCTGCCACTGAAAAACATCCCCACAGCATGATAGTGCCACCACCATGCTTCACTGTAGGGATGGTATTGGCCTGGTAATGAGCAGTGCCTGGTTTCCTCCAAACATGAAGCCTGGCTTTCACACCAAAGAGTTCAATCTTTGTCTCATCAGACCAGAGAATTCTGTTTCTCATGGTCTGAGAGTCCTTCAGGTGCCTTTTGTGGCTGCCATGTGCCGCTCTATCATACAGGCCTGATTAGAGGATTGCTGCAGAGATGGTTATCCTTCTGGAAGGTTCTCCTCTCTCCACAGAGGACCTCTGGAGCTCTGACAGAGTGACCACCTGGTTGTTGGTAACCTTCCTGACTAAGGCCCTTCTCCCCCTAACGCTCAGTTTAGATGGCTGGCCAGCTCTAGGAAGTTTCCTGTCTGAATTTTTTGTAGCCTTGCTTTTTTGTGTTGCTGTGTGACAAGGAATTCTTGTTACTTTTTACTGCAGTTCCAACAGCATATTAAAACATAAAATATTTGCTGCAGTGCTGCAATATATTTATACTATGGTGTTTTACAAGAACTGTACATTTACTGCACATTAGATTTTAAACTATTTACTTAGGTAACTGACTTGTGTGGTACTGTTACTTGTTGTGAATGGGCTTTACATATACAAAAAACATCAAGTGAAAGTGAAAGTGACCATTCTGTCATACGTGAACACACCACAGTACACAGTGTGAACAGCACGAAATTCAACCTCTGCATTTAACCCATTCACCAAGTGAAGCAGTGGGCAGCCAGGAACACAGCACATGGGGAGCAGTGCCTTGCTCAGGGTACTTCATCAGTGCCTAGCGGTCGAACCCGGACTATATGGTCGCAGGGCGAATGCCCTACAAGCTGCCCCTCAATATCAATATATTATGATTAATAATACCATATGTTACTCTATATAAAGTATTTAAATAAAAAGTCTTAATATAATCATAAGGTTAAAGGGTTAAAGAAGACCTGTGTGCTATTGCTCAAGGGGCAGAATTTATTTATAATGAAAAGGACAGATACCTTGTGTTTATAGTGTTTTGTTTGGATTTGCTTAAATAGTATGAAAGATTTTATGTTTGAGGGGAAATAAGTTAATACTTAATTAATAAGTTACTTAAAAAAATATTTAAATATTTACAGTGTTGAACAAACCGTTACAAAAAAGCAATTCTGTAAGGGCTCTGTTTGATCCCCTAGGCCTTTTATTGGCAGATTATCCTCTTGTTTCATTCTGTTTAATTCCTCTCCAACACTCGCCTGTCTTTGATCATGGAATTGGAAGCAATAGATGTATCATTCACTTCCAGGCAGAGGCTGAGAGCAAACATCATGTTCAAACATGGCCACTTTCCTGATATACATTTTACCACAGGGTCAGTAAAACGACAGAGACAGGAGACAGAAAGGTTCTCCCTCCTAGACTCCCAATGGGTCTACAAATTTTCTTGCAGGTTATTTAATTATTTCTCATTTGTGGCTAATTGAGAGAGTGGATTCAGACTTTTAATATTATGGAAAACCAATATTTCCTTTTTTGATGTGATATGAGATGGGGCCGGGGTAAAAATAAAATCACACCACCCAGATAGTTCTACCCCACCCACGACACTTCTTAAATATAAAAAGTTGTCCGGACAACGCCACCCAGTACAGAACTATGGGTACTGGGGACCCGTTAAGCCAAACAGCCAAAAATAAGGAAAACCTTTCGCTAGGTACGTTTGGGAAGGAGCAGCAAGACCAGTTAAAAAAGAGATACAATATTTATTTAAAAAAGCTCAAGCAGTAGTTAAAACAGAAATAAAACCAAGTAAAACAGTCCCAGTGCCTCAGTCCATCCTTGAGTCTCTGTAGAAGGCCCACAGCCGGCCCCACGCTTAGGTCGTCCCACTGGAGGTTCATGCACACCTCACCACCACCATAGCCACAGCTCGGCAGTCTCCACACCGCTCACCAGCCTGAAGGAGAGAGGCCCGGCAGTAACTCGTCCACACACAAGGTGCGAAGCACTCCCAATTATTAGCGACTCACCTCATTGGGTCCCGACCAATGTCAGGGACCCGCTGTGATCAATTTGCCACCTCACAAGCACGTTCACATTCTAAAAAATGGTGAAAAAATGGTGATTTGCTCAAGAAAATGTCACTCAGGTACAATGAGGGGAAAAAAGGGAAAAGAAAGGAAAAAAACACACACACAACCAAATAGTGCATGAAAACTATCACCAATAACTTAACCAAAAATAACTCAAACACCACACTGCAAAATACTAAGTCCCCTCATGACCCCCGTAACAGATACATGTACACTGTTAAAGTTTCAAACCATACTTTTACTTCCCAGTCCATGTGGTCTGGATATTGCTGCTGTACGGACAAAACTTTTAGAGGAGACACATAAAACCTTCAGAACTTATAATGTAAGTTAATGTAAAACAGATTTTCTTCAATACATTTAAGAATATTTCTACACTGTTAGACTTTTGTCTCCACTTTAAGGTAACATACTGGCGTCACTGTTGCCAGTGTCATGCCGACACTGTGTTAATGGTTACTTACCGTTCTGCAGGATGATACCGTTTTTACTTTTGTGGTATAGTACTTTAGTACCAAATGATGGTAGCGAACTGTAGCCTCTTTTACAGTATCTCACTGGTGACAGTGACGCCAGTAAGATACCGTTATGTATTTTGGTTGTAAATTATGTCAACAAAGTAACACTATACTGTGATTATTAAATCTGATTAGTACCGTTTATTCAGACTACGTCACTGTAAGCCCGCTTTAAGGTAATAAACTGCAATATATTAACCAGTAATTTACCCTTAACACGCACTGCTGCTACCGAAAATACTCATCCCTGTTAGAGGATACTGTGTTTCCACATACGGTCATTTACTGTTTAACACGTCTATTTTACCATGATACCAGGAAACAGCAACATACTGTAGGAGTGTATATAAGTCCACAATATATAATTATTGTGCTTTACACCAGTTTCCACTTCATTTCTGACTTTTCACTGCAGAAATACACATTTCCAGAATCAGTGAACATATTTTCAGTGAGGACGCACTTGTGCTTACAAAACAATTTAATCCATGTATTTTCTCAGGTGGTTGTACAAACAATAACATTGTCATATTCATATCATGCTCAAGTGGAATTGTTAGGTTTTCTCAGTCATATTTCATAGGGTCTTAAACCTACACTGTGAAGTGCCTTGGCATTCATTTTGTTGGCACCATACAAATAAACTGAATTGAAATTAATGGAATATCAATCTCCAAAGTTCTGCCTTTACATACACTTTGTCCAAAATACTGGCTCACTCCACCAAATCAATACACAAAGTGGTGCGAAGGAACCTGCATAGAACACTGACCTCAATCCAAGAGAACACCTGAATGGGACAAAGACTGTA
>JBBPDE010000021.1:6275866-6291156 GCA_037974605.1 Nannopetersius ansorgii | reverse complement strand
TGTGTGTCGGGGACGTATGCCTGATGAGTCACAAGAAGTTTGGTGGGTTTCGGACGAAGCGTGTCCGAGCAGGACGAATTTGAATAAATACCATTTTTTTACCAATCTTATTGTGGTTCCTACATATTGGTGTTGGAATGCGGACAGTCGTGTAAACTTCACCGTGAACAAAGAAAATCTTGTTAACTGAATCAGAGGTTGTCATCGTAGTTTTATTTCTGAAACTGGAAGCAGGTCTCCCTATATTTATTCAGTCTAGGGAACCAGAATTCAGTTTGTAAGTAAAATTTATATCCTGGTGAAACAAAACCCATAAAATAATTAAACGTGCAGCGGGCAAAGGAACCCCTGCAACGTGAAATTCTTTCAAAGAGCTCGTAAGCTGGGAGACCAGTAAGGATAACCTTCTCGGTCCATCCCATTTTAAAAACAAGCCCAATAGACTAGCACCCTATCTGGGTATTGTTGTTGTATAAGTATTGTGCCTGCTGAGAACAGCAAGTTATTTTCCTAGCGTGGGCCAGAAGGGTGTTCAAATTATGGTACTAGTACTGTGCTGAATGGTGTCTGTTCTGCACCTAACTTACTAGGACTTTACTAAAGGTTCACTATAACTACTGAGGAACACTTATTGTGTTTCTAGCATGGTGTTAAATAGTGTTTGGTCCCGGAAGGGAAGCACATTGTTCACTAGCACTGTCCTACACGGTTTCTGCTCCTGCTGAAAGGAACAAGAAAAGTGCTAAAGCTAGAATCTGCTTTATGCTTGGTAAAGGAGCAGATAGTTTGGTTGTGTAAAGATAGCAGAAAGCTATCTGAAGGCCATTATGTGATCTTGCTCAGACCTCAGATAAGAAGTGACCTTACAGGAAGTGAAGTCAGTTGTGACCTGGGGTCAACACCCCATGAGGGCCATTAGCGTCCCCTCTGGGCCGTCAGACAAACCACAACTCTTCCACTCCCTAAACCAACCCACCTCCCTAAGAGAGTGGAACTGGTCACCCTACTCAGGCCCCCTAGTGGTCAAGAAAGTTCCTAAGGGATTTAAGGGGAGCGCCATCTCCCACTTGTATCTTTTAAGCAACTGAAGTTGTTTCAGTTAAGCATGCAACATTTTCTATTTCAAAACCTAATAATTTTCAGCAGATGTTTAGTAAGTGTTTACGCATACACTTACTGACCCAAACTTATGGGCAAATCATTGTCCACCCTAGCGAGAGGTCACCCATCACTGTACTTCCTGTTGACTCTCCCTGACCCATTACTGTACAAGTCTTCACTCCTGTGGACACGGTGTCACGTTGACCAAGTGGGGGTAGCTCAGTTCTGAGTGCAATCCTGAGGTTGAACTCATTGGGTCTGCAGACTGCCCTTCGCTCCTGATATTGTTGGGGTGTGTTGACAAGTAAAGTTGGGCTGAAAGTACACTTCTGAAGTGAGTGTGGAGGATTTACCTTGCTTGAAAGGGACTCAGTAAAGAATATCTCACACCTTCAGCAACACTAAAACCTCTGAAGTGTCTAATAACTCACCCTTAAGTCAAGCATAGGTCTTAACACTTCTGTTAAGGAACTAACCTGACAACAGCAAGCCAAGTGAAGCAAAAGAACAGCCCAGTGTCCAAACCTGTTTGTTGTGCTCTCCTCCTTCCTCTTTGCTTGTCTCTCTCTCTCTCTCTCTCTCTCTCTCTCTCTCTCTCTCTCTCTCTCTCTTTCTCTCTCTCTCTCTCTCTCTCTCTCTCTCTCTCTCTCTTTCTCTCTCTTCCTCATCACCTGCAGCATTCCTCATCGCCGCATTGACAACTCTGTGACCTGTCACTACCAGATCCACATTTCCCACTAACTGTTTCTGCCTCCCTCTCTTCCATTTGTGTGTTTGTTGTGTTGTCTTCCCTTCTATACAATAGGTTTGCGGTGTCAACCTCACAGTTCCCGCTGCTCCCTGGTGTGCAAGAAACTACCTGGCATTCCCCCATAACTGCTGTGCAACCCCACCTCCGTCCAAATGGACGACAGGAAAAGTCCCCCTTGACCAGTGGCAAGATGTGGGAACCTGGCTGGAGGTCATAACCAGCGATCTCCTTCCTGGCTACCCTCACCAACTGCAGTCAAAAGGGGCCGACCAGATCGAGCAGAAGATTGCTGAGCTCATGGCAAATCCACCCCAGCCCAAGTGGGGGAGCAAGGAACTTGCCAAGCTGCTGGGATCTGTGGCCCATGCCCTCGTAACCAGGCTGAAGCGGTGCAACCAGGACGCGTCCCATTTGCAACATGAGCTTCAAAGAGCGGTTCGACCGGGAGGAAAAGACCCAACACCTGCTGTCCAAGGCCCAACAAGACCTCACTCAAGCCTAGATGTGAGAGGAACAGCTTGTAAGACAGCTACAAGATCTGAGACTTCCTTCTTCATCCCCAGAAGAAGATGAAGATTCAAGCAACAAGAAAGAGTTTCTGTTGCTTGTCTGGTTGCCCACTCCCCCCACAACCCCCAATAGACAGTGGATAAGCCTCATGTATGCTTACCCCTCCTTAGAGGCGGTAATCATAACTAGAATGGGTAGCTCCATTCTTTGTTTTATTTCACTCATTTTATTTTTTCTCTCTTTCTCTTCTTTTTAACCTTTTTATTTGTTATCCGGGACAAACCATGTCCACCCCAGCAGCTCAAATGACTCAAAGTCCACATGATGTGCCGAAAGTGCAGCGATCCTCATCACTTAGGATCTAGCAACCAAAGATGGAAATGAGAACCTGCTAATCGGCACCAACCACACATGCCTCAGTGTCCATGTCATCTTCCCTACTGGAAACAGAATGGACTTGAATCTTCAGCAAAGAAACTGGTCAAACACCATGATCTCTTCCAAGTGGGGAACAAAGTGTGGTATTACAATTTCAGACAACCCACCGTGAACCCCAAAACTCTGTGAGAAGCTGCTCCGACATTAATCAGGACCCAATGAAATTGTGGACAAGCAGTCACCTGTTGTTTACCGGATCAAGGTCAAACAGGGCAAGGAAACCACTCTCATGGGTCCACCCATCAGATGAAAACCCACAGAACCCAAGGCAAATATGGGAAGCCAACACAGGTGTGAAACTCATACGGCCCAACAGACGGACTTCCAGATCCAGACAGAGCAAGCGGGAGACTGTAGTTTCGACCACCAATTCCTGGAGCAGCCTGAGTGTCCCAACATGTCTGTCCTGTCTGTTGTGCCACTGTTTTGTGTCTGTCTCTTCACCTTTAGCTTTGCACCCTCATCCAACTCAGTGCTCTCAAGCAGGGGACATTGCACTGCTGCTAGTTTGCAGCTGTGAGCAAAATACCCAGGTGTCAGCATAAAAGCGTTAAAGCCTTTGTGGAGTTTTAAAAAGCAGCTATTATGTTTCATGAAGCCAAAATGCAGGTGGCATGTCTGAGCGCATAAACGTGGTATGTGTGTCACGTTTGGCCATTGGACTGGGGATGATATCCGGAAGTCAAGTTGACCAAGAATCCCAGTTGCCTCCAGAAGTGATGCCAGAAGCGAACAATAAATTGGGGACCCTGGTCTGTCTATAGGGGCTTGTGATGTCTGACCACTTTCTATAGAATTTTCAGCACTTTCGGCAGTTTATGGAGCTGTGCTAAGTAGAGGCAGCCAAACATAGTGGGCTGCATAGTGGGCACTTAGTCTAGAATGACTAAATGACCTTTGCAATGGGGCAGTCCTGACACAAAATCCAATGTCACATGTGACCAGGGTTGATGTGGATGAGGTAGGGGCAGTAGGAGGCCTTGAGGATGTTTATCATTTTTGTAGGGTGTACATACAACATAGGTTCAGAAGCAGTACACGGCCTGGGAGGCCAGCAAGATTGGCATCATGTGCCCACTGGAGCATCTGGGTTCAAAGGATTGCCAGTTTAAATTTGACTCCATCTACTCTTGTATCAGAAGCGCCCACTTCAATGAAGAAGGGCAAATGTGGGTGACGATGGATGAAGATGGGGTGTTGTAAATCTCCTCTTTGGGGTATCAAAGGCATCCTGGACTGCAGCAGACCACAGTAGAGGAGTTTCTAAGAACAGAGGTGTGGTGAGAGAACTGTAGTTTCTAATGAAACGCTGGTAGAAGGTCACAATTCCCAGAAACCCAACAGCTGTTTGATGGTAGTGGGTGTACCCCATTCTAGAAGTGATGTCAATTTGGCAGGACCCATTGCTATACTTGTTATTCTCTAGCCTTGCATAAAGGTCATTTTCTAAGAGTGTCTGGAGGACTTGACAGATATGTTGTATATGGCTCTGAAGATTTGGAAAGAAAATTTAAATGTGATTTGAATACATGAACACAAAATTGTCATTTGTTTTAAATGAATATACTTACAATGTTTCTTAGTGCTGCTGAGTTATCAAGGTACTAATCTCCTTTAATACAAAAATATGCATGTTAAATAAAAAAAATATTTTTCTGTTTAGGCTTAAAGTAAACATTGTAAAAGTACATCTTTTAAAGGAATACACGTACAACAGTATAAATAATGAGCAATAGTGAATATTCAACAACATTATTAAAAATTATTAATTATTAAAAATTATTAAAAAATAATTTGCCTTTTATTGTGTCTGACAAAACAATAACTGAAAATGTCTCCTTGCAGTTTTTTTTATGAAAAGGTTGCTGAAGAGTTTGCACCAGTACATTGCTGAACAGCCAAGACCTTGGTCTTTAGTGATATGCCTATAATGATTTTTAAATTTAAGTAATTTTTTTTAATCCAAATTCCCAAGAATCAGTGCTAAATGTTTTTAAATACATTACATAGTAAGAGTTAAATAATTTATATTATGTTTTTATTTTCTATCAACAGATTTCTATCAAACATACCTTTGTTTCTTTTGATACCAATGTCAAAAACAGGGCAAAAAAATACATTGTGATTTTGCTTTCATAATATTTACTATGATTCAAGAACATATTTCTCACAAGTGTTATAGCAGTTGTGAAGAAAGAATTTCATGTTTCAGTGATTTCAAATATAATTGTAAGAATTGTTACAAAGTGCATATGTGATGGGGCACTTATGAGTTTTGATTGGAGGCCATGTTGTCCATAGCTAAGTTCAGAATTTTTTTCCTGCAGCACCTACGACTGTCTCCGGGATGACCCCTTTGACCATGAATGGCCATCGCTGCCACAGTTGCCAGGCCTTCATTACTCCATGAATGATCAGTGTCGTTTTGACTTTGGCATGGGTTACATGATGTGCACAGCGGTGAGTGAAACACAGCATACCACCACCACCCACCATGACCTGCAAAAGCCAGCTCCCACATTTTACTCTGTCAGAACCACATATTTACTGTTCACTCATAATGTGCATCATTACTGTAATGTGCATCATTACTGTAAGACTGTTCAGTTTTTTAATGGGTCTCAAGAACCTCTTTGAACATTTTACAAAGGCATGTCAGGTACTCATGGAGTTTTGAAGGAATGCAGAATTTTTGTCAGGAAAGTTGCATTAAGGCAGTCTAAGAGACAGGATAGTTGTTATCATTTTGGTCTGTGCATAAGTATATATATTTCATATACAACATGAAGCTGACCAAAGGTTTGATCTTCCACAGCTCATTGCTTAATCTAAATTAAACAAGTGACTATAATCTTAAAGAAATATTTCACCTAAGAATGGTAATGGAAGCTTCTTGTCTGGAATTATCTCCTTTACATGACTTTTACTATCCTGCTGGAAATTACCACTTTTAGCATTTTTTGAGGTATTCTTTTTTTGGGTAAATTGGAAATATTCTTTTTTTTTTAGCAAATTGTCTGTCACAAATGAGGTTTCCGGCTCTGAGAATGCTCTCTTATGACAGTAGGGAAACCCCTGAGAGTCCGTGTTCTGTCACACACACACAGAAGGCAAGAAGACAGAGAACGAACCGAAGAAACTCACAGTAGACGAGGTGATGAGGTCCTTGTGCATGTCACGTGACTTGTGCTCATCACCTGTCTCAGACGATGTCCCTGGGGAGCCCATGCAAGTGGCCTACATGCTCTCGCCAGTGTTTTGGGCTGATGGTAGTCTGGCAAGTCCCAACAGGTTCACAGCTTTCAAGAATCGATCTACAATTGTTAAGATGGTATTTTTTCCCTCCGACTCTGGCAGACAAGTGACAACCCTCCACAATGATATGTGAGCAGGGCCGTCAAGGGACCCGGAGAGGTTGAAAGTCCCCCAAAGCAGGTTAATTAGTGGTCTTTCTCTGGCGCACACTGCACACACTTGAAGAAACTCCCGAATGTCCTTGGACATAGTGGGCCACGAAAAAGGCTCTTTGTATAAAGCAGAGGGTTCTTCTAGCCTGAGTGGCCCACCAGAGGAGCCAGTTGCTACGGGCTCCTTGGTGACATGGCTCTATGGCACGGCTGTGTGGTTCTGCAGCGTGGCTGCCGGGCTCTGACTCATGCGCAACCAGGGCAGCACCTGACTCACCAATGCATGCAGGGTCCTTGGGT
Organism: Nannopetersius ansorgii; assembly: GCA_037974605.1. NCBI lineage: Eukaryota > Metazoa > Chordata > Actinopteri > Characiformes > Alestidae > Nannopetersius > Nannopetersius ansorgii. The sequence goes on along the minus strand of JBBPDE010000021.1, from coordinate 6,284,649 downwards.
TCTCAGGTGTTCCACAACATGCTCTGGTTCCAGAATGGTGGACTCAGCTGCCCACCAGCCACTCCAGAACCTCGGGCTCTCCTCTTCGTCCTTGGAACTGCCACGACCCAGCAACTCGTCCCCATCAGTCTGCCCCTTGGCTGGGTCCAGCTTGCCTCACTCTAAGCCACCCCCATTTCTCCACATTGGATGGGTGGTCCATCTGTCATGTTCCCCTTCTCCAGGCAAAGTGGGCAGTCTCCCATTATCTTTTTAAACTGTATTCAAAATCACAAAACAAAAGGTACAAAGCCAGAAACAAGACTCAAAAGAAACAAAAGGAAAATGGAGAACACAAAAAGCACTTAAGCATGACGGTGGACCGATAGAAAGTATCCTATAGAAAGTAGCTGAAGTTTAAGCAGAAAGTTGCTTGATGTCACTAAATGACAACACATGCTAATTTGCATATAAATGACATCATCATGTCACATCGCATTGGCGTTCGCATACAGTAAGCCCTGCTGTCACTACCAACTTAGAGTTTCAGCCATCTATTGAATTCCCTTAGTATCTCCCATCTATTTCAGGAATTTTTGGAAATAGATTGTAGTTTTGTGTAGTAAAAGACCAAATAAAGTTTTATTTCAATGTTTGTGTGTTTACTTGTTCAAAAGGAAGGAAAACAGGGAGGTTTTACTTAGTTTAAAAAATAGTTTAAAAAATAGTTTAAAAATGTAACAAATTATTTTCCTTGTGAGTGGGTAAGATCACCCGAGAAAGGTTTATGATTGGTCAAACGATGTGACAGTCATACTGCAGTAAAGTAGCTAAGATTTGTCAAAAATGTTGTTAGGTTTGTTGCACTTCACTTTTTAGGAAAAAAGTCATTAAGTGGGTCTGGAAAGTCGAAAGCATCAAAAATGGTGCTAAGTTGGCAACACCTCAAAATGAACTAAATCCCCAAAAGCCCAACCAATAAACACAGATCTCTCATCTTTTGACCACACTAATCAGCTGCAACAAATTATGTAAACAAATCTAAGACCTGTGTACTCAATGTCCCCAAAACAAAACAATGAACTGAAAAAGTATGGCCTCTAGAGGCCTCCAATGGTCACATTCCCTTGTGATAAGTTTTTGTGGAAATTTTCTGGTTTATTTTTACTTGCAATATTGTAGTCTTTGCCTGCGTATGCTGCATGTGTGAATGCAAGCATGACTGTTTCTTTTAGTACAGCACCTACGACCCCTGCAAGCAGCTGTGGTGTAGCCACCTGGAGAACCCTTTCTTCTGCAAGACTAAGAAAGGCCCCCCCATTGATGGCACCAAGTGTTTTGGTGAAAAGGTAGTAGTCATAGCAGTATACTAAAATGCTAGTGCATTGTTTATTCAATCAGAAATATTCTATTTACTCTTCATATGAAAAGGTTACACTTAACAAGCATATCACTGTTTATATCACTTGAACTTTGAACTGCATGAACAACTGAGAAAAGCACTTCTTTTGGAATAGTGCATTTATAGTGCATCCAAACATTTATCTCCTTGTTGCTTTAAAACCACATTTGAGTCAAAACAGTCTAATGATAAAGAAGACAAATCATTGTTTGGTTAAAACTACACAAAGTAGTATTGTTGAAAAAATATAAACCCTTGTTATTTATCTTGACAAACTTTTGCAGGCATTTGTTTCTTACAGATACAAGATACAAATGCTGACATCAGACATTCTGAGGCAGGATGGCCACTGGGGCCAGTAAACTAACAACATAATTACTTATGAATTTAATTACATTTATATGCTGTACTAAAGTCTGAACCTTCTGTTCCAGCCTTGTTTCATTGTGAAAAAAATGATAAAAACACATTCAACCTCATTCTTAGATTTCACAAGTGGAACAAAAGATTTCAGGTCTTGATCTCTGGTTTTGGCTCTTGTACAATCAGACTAAGCTAAGCATCAGACTTCAGATTAATTACATTTCTGGTTCATTCTTTATTGCTATATTAATACAATTTTGTGGACAAATTAAATATGACAGAATATTCCAAACACAATTTTAACCAAATCATCTTTTATTTGATAAACATTAAGCTTGAACATTAATACATCACTGGGTGCTATTGTGTCCGCTTCAGAGTTAGACATTACCAGCAGAAAAAATACTACTATTGTCCCTGTTATTAATAGTATTGACTATTCACTATTATATCCCTATTACTGATGCTTATAAATACATCATCAGCAATGTTCCATGAAGTTCTATATCTACAGAGATGAAAATAATAAAGCACCTGAACTTTAAACTGCTTTCTGAGGTTACTGCATAGATATCCACATAAGAGAATAATGCTAGTGATACTGGCCTACAATATGATACTGACAGAAAGTTTAGTCATGAGTTTTTTATGAGAACTAATTGGAGTAGTCACTATCAAATGCATTTGCACTGAATTAGACAAAGTCATATTATTATGCAATGTAGAAATTCATTTGATGATTAATCAAGCGATCAACATGCAATTTGTAACTTAAAAATCAAACATTCATGGCATGTCAATATATCTTGAGCGGTGTATGTAGCTGGAAATGTTAACATACATAAAATAAATTAGTGGAAGATGCAAATGTACATCTTGATCACTTTCTTGCTATTGCAGCACTGCTTTAAGGGTCACTGCATCAAGCTGACATCAGACATGCTAAGGCAGGATGGCCACTGGGGCCAATGGACTAAGTTTGGCTCCTGCTCCCGCACCTGTGGGGGAGGTGTCCGCTTTCGCACGCGCGAGTGTGACAACCCAATGTAAGCCCTAGTGTACTCTTCCATGCTCTCAGCTCCATTTGAGCTGAGAATGGAACACTACACAGAGAAACACTACACTTTGTTTATCAAATTAAAAATTGTTTATCTAAAATGGGAAATTATAAAACAATTACTAAATGGAGAGAAACTGTCAAGAAACTGCTGTAGATTAAATGTTAATCTAAATCCTGTTGACTTGTTGAGTGCTTGCTAGTTAGTTTTTTTTTGTGTAAATTTCCTCTCTCCCTTACTCTTCAGGCCAGCCAATGGTGGGCGCACCTGCTATGGAAATAACTATGAATTCCAGCTGTGTAACACTGAGGAGTGTGCCAAGGCCTTGGCAGACTTCAGAGAGGAACAGTGCAGGATGTGGAATCCACACTTTGAACATCAGGGAACCAAACACCACTGGCTGCCCTATGAACACCCTGAATGTGAGTTATAGAGAAATAAGATGAGACATGTGTATTTTGCATATACAGTAACTCCCTGTTATTCGCCGGGGTTACGTTACAAGAGCACCCATGTATAGTGAAAAACCGCGTTGTTGTGTTTTAAAGAGAGCGAGAGCGAGAAAGAAAGAGAGAGGATCTGCGCGTTCCAGAAAAGTCACGAATGAGAGAGAATAAGAGAGAGAGAGAGAGAGAGAGAGAGAGAGAGAGATGATCTGGAAAAGTCACAAACGAGAGAGAGAGAGTAAGAGAGAGAGCGCACGAGAGAGACAGAGAGAGAGCGAGTGTAAGAGAGAGCGAGAGAGAGAGAGACAGAGAGAAAGAGAGAATGAGAGAGAGAGAGTGTAGATGGAAAATGTAGAGTTCGGATAAAAGAAGCAGGAGACCAGCTGTGAATTCAGGAATTTATTTAGAGATAAGGCTATCTCTAGGCAACCCTGCAGGAGAATGCGCCTGAACAGCCACATTTCAGACCTTTTATACATCCTTTAACATTCCACACAGCCCCCACCCCTTTCACATGTCTGTTGTATGTAATACATGCATGTTGCACAGCTCATGCTCACATTTGGATTCAGTTAGGGCCTCTTTATGATTGACATTCACTTCTGGACAAACCCACTGTTCCCATGTGGCTTCCTTACAAGGCCCCTTTTGTCCACCAAACTGTATGAGGCAAAGTCTCTCTAATTCTACACAGACATATATGAGTTAATATGTGATTTCAAGTCAACTTGGGGGAATAAAAAAATTCTTCTGTAAGAGACAGAGAGTGAGAAAGAGAGAGAGGGAGAGAAAGAGAGAGGCAGAGAGAGAGTGAGTAAGAGAGCATTAGAGGGGTTTAAATATGGAGTCCCGACAGCCACGCACAGCCAGAAGAACTAAAATGAGTTTTAAAAAAAAACATATTGTCATGAAAAAAGAAAAGAAAAAAAAAGCGGAGTATATTTGCAGGTTCCGTGTTGTTTTGTGATTTTGAAGTTTCGTTCTGAAAAAAAAACAACGGGTGTTACACACAGTTCGAGAGCCTCTCACTCCTTGAGATGGGCACTGTGTAGGAAGCCCCACTCTGTGTGATACCACGGCTCACCTCGTCACTCCTGCATGGGTACATACAGATAGTGTTCATGCCACTTGTCACATTTGAACTCCCCGACTCGTTGGTATTCCTCTCCTCATGTCCTGTCTGTGACATCTGATTAGGTTACTCAGTTGAGCCTCAGCCCACGCTGGAGCAGGACACTCCCTCTGGTTCAAGATCACAATCACACAGCAGACAAATAGGGTTTTAATGGAGCTCCCATACTAGCAGAGCAGAGAAATATGGTTTCGCAGAGGCTGACTCACAGCACTGCAGACAGGTACAATTTCCAAGGTGCACTTGCACCGGCAGACAGAAGAAGATTACGAATTTTCTTACAATTCACACAGCAAGCATCAGAGGAATCCTGTTTCTACCTTTCTTTCCAAAACACAATCCTTCCAGCCTCACACTGATGTTTCTAGGTTGTAAATAGGTGACCACGCACTGACTCTCTGGCTCAGACAGCCTTTATCCGCACACACAGCCAATCACACGACGCTTACAGCAACTTCGGATACAATTAGAAATAGGTGGAGAAGACGTTAGGTAGCAACCCTCGCCTGGGCTCCCTCAGCACCCAATGACCACTCATTCCCCACATACACACAAACCCCATGCCCAGAGCTTGTTGTCCTAATACTCCGGTGACTGACTTTTTACCCAACGAGTTCGTGGCTTACCAGATGTCACAAAGATAAACATTTTATGGGTCTGAAATGAAGAAAACTTGTCTATAACTTACACCATGTCATGTCTCGGGAGCCACTGTTTTGTTTTTATTTTGGGCACTTTTATTTTGAATTTTGGATGTTTGTGTCTTGGTTCCCAGTGTCAGGTGTCCTGTGTTTAAGTGATTGGGTTTTGTGATTGGATTCTGTCTGTCATGTTCTGTATCCATCGCCTAGTGTGGTATCACATCACATATAGAGTTTCAGTTAATTCATGTATCGGCCCTTGAGCCAGAGTGCACGGTCAGCGCAGAGACAGAGTGTGCAGTCGATGCGAAGCCAGAGTGCGCGGTCGGTGCGGAGCAAGTCAGAGAGGCCGGCGTGGAGCCAGAGTGCGTGGTCGTCGCAGTGCCAGAGTGCGCGATTGGCTCGGAGCAAGCGAGCACAGCCAGCGCGGAGCCAGAGTGTGCGGCCAGCGCGGAGCCAGAGTGTGCGGTCAGCGCAGAGCAAGTGAGCAGACTGCATCCCGTAACCGCACCATGACTTCGTCACCCTCCTCCCCCCAAAAGAGGACAGCTGCCCATCCTGGAGCAGCCACCCATACCAGCACCACGGCTACAGCCCCCAGCTAACAGGCTAGAAACAGGTAGCACGGGTAGCTTAGCGGCTAGCCTAGCGAGGGAGATAATGAACCGTAGGGGACAGCAGGACTTTCTAGGCAAACGCGCAGGGCGGGTTAGCGGAGCCACTCATTCCACTACCAAGGTCAGATACATCTCCTGCTAGGGCAGTAGCCCCTGATAGCCCCGTAGCTCCAGGACTAGCCTGGTTAGTAGGGTTTCTGGGGGGCTTAGCTTACACCGTTGGTGTGGTGAATGGGCCTATAACCCACTTATGCACTAAGGGGGGGACGGTGGTCAACTTAGTGAAGCCGGGAAATAGGCCAGGGGAGGCTGGTAATGGGGGTCCATCACCTCCGGAGAGGGGAAACCCTCCCATACATTTTTTGGGGGGGCTTACATGGGTCTGTGAGAGCAGGGGTGGGGTTTTGGGGGTTAGGGGGTCCCCTAGCGAGGGAGATAGTGGGGCTTGAGTGAAAGAGAGACCCACTAGCGGCAGACTGGAGCCAGCATGCTTGACATGGCTTGAAGAGAACCTGGAGGAGGCCCGCAGAGAGGGTCTCACACCAAAGTGCACCGGAGGGCTCAGAGAGAGCCTGGAGGAGGCCCGCAGAGAGGGTCTCACACCAAAGTGCACCGGAGGGCTCAGAGAGAGCCAGGAGGAGCCCGTGGAGAGGGCCTCAGGCCGGAGTGCACTGGAGAACTTGAGGAGAGCCAGGAGGAGGCCCGCGGAGAGGGCCTCAGGCCGAGTGCACTGGAGGGTTTGAGGAGAGCCAGGAGGAGGACCACAGAGAGGGTCTCGCTCCAGAGTGCTTGCAGGGAGACTCGTGGCAGGGTGCTCAAGAGGGCTGAGGACACAAAGCCCGAACTTTGGGACAAAGAGCACCTTACCAGCCGAGGGTCTCCTGGTGGTGGCATGGCCTCCACAACCACTGTGGGGTTCCTCAGTGAGGGACCCAGACCACTGGACCAGGACAGCATCCAAGGGTTCTCACCCGCGTCATCTGGGCTGGAGGGGAACCAGCCTGGACCAAGACTGTGGGGGAACAACGAGAGGGGTGAGCTGGGCCGCTGTCTTGCCGCCGTCGTCCCCTGCCCTCCCTCCCTCGTAGTTTTTTTTTCTGTCCTGCTTGTTTTTCTTGTTTTGGGGTCTTGCCGCCCCGGGGTTGCAGCTTAGAGTGGGGGGTACTGTCATGTCTCGGCCAGTGGCCAGTAGGGGCCACTGTTTTGGTTTTGTTTTGGGCACTTTTATTTTGAATTTTGGATGTGTGTGTCTTGGTTCCCAGTGTCAGGTGTACTGTGTTTAAGTGATTGGGTTTTGTGATTGGTTTCTGTCAGTCATGTTCTGTATTTAAGTTCAGTTTATGTGGGCCTTGGTTGTCAGTCCATCGCCTCGTGTAGCATCACATCACATATAGAGTTTCAGTTAATTCATGTATCGGCCCCCAAGCCAGGTTTCTGTTTTCTGTTTTTGTGTATGAATAAAGAAACCCCAGTCATGGAAGCCTGCCCACCTTAGTGTGATCTTTGGGGTAAAGCACGGTGTTACAGCATATTTCAATATTTCCTATTATGCAATAACTATTACAACACTCCTGGTGACCTCTGTGTGCCACAAAAGATGTGCTGAGTATTTGTTTAATGTAGAAGGCATGATTTTGAAACTGTGCTGCAGGTTACACATTTACGCCATTTATCAGACACTTTTATTCAAAGCGACTTCCATTCTCCAACTACAGGCACAAGTTGGGATTAAGGGTCTTGCTCAGGAACCCATGGTGGTATGCTGAAGGTAGCATTCAACCCCATGACCTCTTGGTCCAGAGTCAAGTTTCCTACCCACTAGGCCACCACCAACCTTCAGGTCATTTTCCTGTGCTGGACCACTTTCTGGGGAATATGCTCTCAGGAGTCTTGAAGTCAGAATGCTGTTTAAGTTGTCAAGTTTATGGGGCACACACAACAGCTGTGATTTCTAACCTCAGTGGGCTCTTTCTGTTTTGTCTTGGTGCTGCAGCACCTCTTTTCCATCTGCCCCTGGAGCTCCCATTGCTTTTTATGCTTAGCCTCCATGACTGTTATACAATACAGGGTATGGCAAAGTCAATGGAAGCTAAACTGTAGAAAAGGAAAGAAGCAAAGGAACTGTCTGGCTAAAAAAATTTTTTTGCTGTTCTAGCACTACAAATAGCAAGAATGGAGACAATGTGGGCTTGACTTTTCTGACACTGATGCTAATAACATAATAATCCCAATAATTTTTTAGATTTGGTGACATCAGTTTTAATATAGTTTGGGACAAGGCGACTGGACTGGAGCTGAATTGCAGAGGGACAGTGGAAAAATGTTAGGCCCCAGCCTTTCAAACGTAGATAAACAGTGGACGGATTCTATGCTGCAGTGTTTGTGGTGGAGACACTTAAAGTAGTAGCAATTACATACATATAGTTATATAATTAGTACATAATTAGTTATGAATATAATTACATTTATATGCTGTACTAAAGTCTCAACTTTTTGTTCCATCCTTGTATTCTCAGATTTCACAAGTGGAACAAAATGATTTCAGGTCTTGATCTCATGTTTCAGCTCTTGTACAATCTTGTACAAAGCTAAGTGACAGCAGAAACCACAGCATCAGACTTAAAATTCATGACATTTGTGGTTCATTCTTTATTACTAGATTAATTCAATTTTGTGGACAAATTAAAGATGACAGAATATTACAACTTCAATCATCTTTTATTTAATAAACATTAAGCTTGAACTCATACATCTCTGGATGCTGTTGTGTCCACTTCAGGGTTAGAAATTACCAGCAAAAAAAAATACTATTATCTCTGTAATTAATAGTATTAACTATAGAGTATTATATCCCTATTACAATTGGTAGTTATGGAAGTAGTGTATCGATAAATGTATTTGCTGATGCTTCTAAATACATCATCAGTGATTTTCTTAGAATTTCTTTATCTGCAGTCATGAACGTAATATAGCACCTTTGAACTGTTTTCTGTTGTAACTGCATAGATAATCCACATAAGTGTCAGAGTGCAGGCCGCAAGGCCCACACTCTGAGCTCCCTCGTGGGTAACAGGAACAGGCTGACTTCAGGAATGCCATGCAGAAGTGTTTATTAAATAACAAAAGAAAAACAAATAGGCACTGT
>JBBPDE010000021.1:6259589-6269836 GCA_037974605.1 Nannopetersius ansorgii | reverse complement strand
AGTGGCCCCGCCTAGGGGTGATAAACCCCAGGTGGTTCCCACAGCCGTAAATCTTAAACTTTTTAAACCTAGTCAACAGAAATTGACAGTGTACATGTTTTATGATACAGGGCCATAAATCAAATTCGACATAAGGTGCAGGCTATTTACTACTTATAATAACAAGAAATAATTACTTCAGCATCCAAAAAGTGTATTGAATATTATCTTGGGATTCAGTCACAGAATACACATCTCCCTAAGTGGGCATATAATGCACTATTTGTAAAAAGCTATAGTTTCTTTTGGCGCAGTACATATTGCGTGTGAAGCCGTTTGAGATGCAGTAATGGGGTTTATAAGGCACATAAACCCAAACGAATCTCGTTAGGACTATAAAAACACTGAGAGTGAACATAGCTGAGTGCATGGTCCCTCAGGCACCAGTGGAAGTTCAGCCTTAAGGGAATGAAAGTCAGGCCACTCCACTGAACTTCCTCCAACTTTTTTTGCACGCAGGCTGAAGTTTCGGCCGACCTGACGGGTACGCCATTACGTCACCCTGACTTACGCAGAGGCTTCGAACACGGACACACAGTCCCATCAACCGCCGCCCTGCATTCATGCCACAGACACTTGAGCAGAGCTGCGCTCTTGAAGCCGGGTTGTTGTAGTTAGAGCCGCTGCCGCACCACTCCCACTCCTGGGAAGGCCGTTATATGTGAACCGCCCGGCAGGAGATCCAGTTCGCGGCTGAGCCTCCTCTGCCCGGCCGCCGTGTATGGGAGAGCAGCTGAGGAGGGCGTGCAGAGGAGGAGAAGGTAAACAGAGACTGAGCTAATGCACGCTTTCCTGTCTGACACGCGGCGTCGTCTGTTTGTTGACCATTTCTGGTGACACCTCTAGCGGCGGGTCTCTGTAGTTTCCCGGGAGTTTGCGCCGCGTTAGGCTCAGACACTCAGAGACAGCGCTGGCCTGGAATTACTGCCATGGCTAAGGGCCACATTCGGCACTAGCGCAATTCGAGACAGGATCTAACTCACCAGTGCAGGAAAAAGCAAACCTCGGCCGAGCTGTCATTGTAAAAGCAGTGTTTCCTTCGCGATAGCTTCCAGGTAACGCGGTGTTAGCGGACCTGAGCTCGCATCAGACTCTGGTGTGAATGAGCTATTAAAAGAGGGAAGCAGTTTCTGTGGGAAAACAAGCATTTTTGGATTTATTTTTATTGTTACGAGGAACACACCTCAACGTACCTGCACAGAAACCATGCCGACAGGTCTGAATTCGGTCAGAAAGTGAGAACACTCTGCTTTAATAGTGAAAAGATGACTGACTGTGGACGGTCGCTAGAATGTTCTTTGGGTGTTGTCTTGATTTGTAGCCTCAAATCAAATAAACCAGTGACTGCCTTCAACTGCTTGTAGTCCATGACCTGTATTTATTTGGTAGGAAGAACAGTGAACCAAGACCAGATCTCATCGCTAAAAGTAGTATTATTCAGTGCAGTGTAATAGCATAAACTGATCTCAGATCAGCGTTATTCTGACAAGCTATTTACCACGGTTCAGTTTATGTGTGCTTCAATTCCTGATACCAGTGATGTCAGCATTTTTAACACGGCATAAACATCTGAGAAAAAGCATGTTTTTCCTTTCCATTTCCATGTCTCGTACTGTAAAGCTATCTCTGCAATTTTAAACTCTTCATTCACACATTTGTTGCCCCTGATAGCTATGGCAAATTTTGAATTACTTTGCTTATCAGGCCATAGCTTGGCTGCAACAGAGAGGGCTGCAGTAAAAAAAATAAATAAATAAAAATGATTGTATCCTCCACTCACAGACTTATGAGGAAATGGAACAGTGAATGCTTGGGTAGAGATCAAGTTAAAGCAATGAGAGACCTGTTAAATGCAGTGTGCCATGCAATTTTTGAAAGATAAGCGTGGCCAAGGATTCCAGTTAGGAACAGTTTTTGTGTGTATGTGCGTGTCACAAATCTGCTTGTCTCTGCCTGTGTGTCAGTCTGTCAGTAAACAAGTGACTAAGGATACTTGCAGCAGATATTCAAAAATATCTTCCAACAGTCAAAACTACAGGCAAACAAATGTGTGCATTGTTTGACACTACTCACCAGCTTCTGTCAAATATAACAGGTTGAAAGCACATCCCTTTTCTTTAACATGAAGAAACTGTGACTGTGTTCAGCCTTCATTAGCTATCATTTGTAGACGAATAGTGACGAATACTTCAGCTTTGTTTCCACTATCATGATAAAAAACAAAATGCTCAAAATGTATTTAACATTAACCTTGAATGCCAGTGTAAAGTATGAATACTCAATATTCAAATTATTAACAAAAAACTATGAAAACTATGAAAAAAAAGTAAAGAAAACTATGCATACATCGGACTATCCCCCCACTATAGTCATGTCTTATGTGCTTATGTGTTGTGTTGCTGGGGTGTTTTTTTCCCCTTTTTCCCAAACTGTCCTTCAATGGGGCAGTTTGGGAGAGGCTGTTTTTTCTCCTCTGATCCTTTCCTCATGTATTGTATTTCCAACTTTGAATGAATGCGCCGCGCACGTCGGCAGCAACTCTTTCAATTTCACTACATGCAATGTGTATGTGTCAAATAAAGGCTATCTATCTATCTAAGCAATCTATTTTACATGCATTTTTTCTAATTTCACCTGAACCAGGCTCTAGCTTGCATTGTAGGGCCAATTTGGTTGCCTTGAATGATTCTTATTGACAACTGTTAAATTAACCAGGACTGTGTTGCTGTTTTTGTAATAACATATGCAGTTGGTCTTTGCACTAGATATAATGACAAAATCCACAATATGCTTAGAAAATTACCTGGTTGTAATAATAATAAAAGCAATCTTTTATTTTTTTTATCTAGTTTTTAATCTAGTTATCAAATCTATTTCCTGTTTTGTTTGACATTCCCTCATTGGTTAGCCTATTTTTTGATTATTGATCAGTAGCATACTTGGCTCTGCTGCTTAATTTCCTGCTGTAAATGTGATGTCATTGCGGTGCAGCTTTAGGCAGAACCAACTCCATCAAGATATTGGATTATAGAGCTCTCTTTAACCTGATTATTTTCATCCATCTCCATACTGTATCAGATGGCCTTAAGGAGTGAACTAACCATAGCAAAGCCCCTGCTTATGGTGTTAAAGCTGTGGTGAATGTAGAAATGCAAATAGTTTCTCTTTTCTTGTGGTTCTAAGTGGTTTCAAGGTGGCATTTCCTTTGGTAGTCTACATTAATGTCTAATGTGTAACCCCCCATGTCTTTTACATTTTAGAAAATAAGAGAGAAGAGATGCCCAATTTGTGAAGGAGGGGCTTTTGTCTTTCATACGCTAACTCTGAGCTTAACAAATTTTGTCAAAATCAAAAAGCATCACCACTTGAAAATCAGGGTTTGTTGCCTATTGGGATGATGCTCTTTGTTTCCCTGTGTTGGAGGAGAGCAAAGCAAGGAAATTGAAGCAGAGCATTTAACACTCTTTAAAAGTCTAGGAGATTGACTGTGATTATGGGAAGAAAAAAGGTAGCATAGCCCCAAGTCAACAAGAGTTGTAGCTGTCTGTTGTACTAATAAAAGTTTTTTTTTTTTTTTTTAAAGTGATGTAGCAATAAGAGAGACATGAAAGGGAGGGTATCTGAGGAGAAGAATTGAGAGAGTCTAAAATAAGATGAGATGGGAGAGTTTTAGAGGAAAAGACATTTTATAGGGAAAGCTTGTGAGAGCCAAGCTGAACCCTGTCAATTCTTCAACATTACATAAACTTCAGGAACGAAAGTGTAGGGCCTGGTGGAATCACATCAGTGCTGTCTGTCTGTTTGTGTCAGTGATGCCATTCGGAATACTTTGGATTATAATCATCATAAGGATTAACTGCTTAATTAAGTAACAGTAATGTATTTCGCATGAACCTTTGTTGGTGGAATTCCACAGTTTTTTCCTTGATAAAAAAAATCCATATAAATCAGTGAAAATGGTCAGCTAGCTGGCATCCACCCATTTACAGCGTTTTTAATCAGATTTACTGATTTGATTACAATTTCTGATTCACTGTGACTAATAATGGAAGTCGCTTTGGATAAAAGTGTCTGCTAAATGCCATAAATGCACATTTATACTGGTTTCTGATTGACATTTGACATACTTCACTCTGGGAGTGTTTTGCTGTGTCTTGTTCTTGTCAGCACATCATGTCTCTCTCACTCTCTCTCTCTGTCTCTCTCTCTTTTTACCTGTCTTTTCCTTTTTAGGCCTGTATTGTCCAGGAGCAGTCAGTGGGTGGAGCCATGACTGAGGAGTTGGGGCAGTTCTATAGTGTGCAGGTTGGTGACTCCACCTTCACGGTGCTGCAGCGATATCAACAGCTACGTGCCATTGGCTCTGGAGCTCAGGGCATAGTCTGGTGAGTGGGTGCTATTTTAGAGCCAAAATATTAGATGTAGAATATACATATTTGATTAGAAAATCTCTGAGAATGATGGTAATAAAATAACTTTTTAGAATGCCTTGACAAGTGGGTTATCCTGAGGCTTGACTAGATTTTGTAATTATTTATATAAAGACTAATACTCCACTGCAATTTCAGCCACCAACCTCCCTCTGTAAACAATGTTTAAACAGGCCTACAACGAAGTGTCATAATCAAACACTTTGCAAATAACTTTCATAGTGAAAATGAGAATCTGTCCTTTTATGCTTTAGAGCAGAAGTAAATAAACGGTGAAACACAGAAAAATAAAAGGACCAAAAATAATAACCCATGCAAGTGAGCCAATTTTATCTGTTGACACAGTTTTTGAAATGTTGGGGGCTGGTCATATACAGAGCCCGTGTGTAAAGAATAGCTCAAATATAATAGAATATTTAGCCTTAGCTGAACTGTTTGAACTGTTGATGAGAATGTTTTGTGTGAGACAGTGGAACCTACATAAAGTGTTTATTTTATGTAAATTATTTAAGTAATATTGAATAACATAATATATCTTATTAATATATCGGGATTTCAAACTTTCAAACAGTAGAACATACAGTGAGGAACATAAGTATTTGAACACCCTGCAGTTTTGTAAGTTCTCCCATTTTGAAATCATGGAGGGGTCTGAAATCCACGTTGTAGGTGCATTCCCACTGTGAGAGACAGAATGTAAAAAAAATGAGGAAATCACATTTTATGATTTGTAAAGAATTTATTTGTATTGCTCTATATTTGAACATCTGGCAATCAGCAAGAATTCTGGCTCTCAAAGGCATGTTACTCTGCCTTTAAGAAGTCCACCTCTACTCCACTTAGCAGTCCTAATTTGTAGCACCTGTCTGAGCTCTTTAAAGACACCTGTCCACCCAACAGCCAGTCAGACTCCAATTACTACCATGGGTAAGACCTGTCCAAAGAGCTGTCCAAAGACACTAGAGACAAAAATGTGGACCTCCACAACGCTGGAAAGGGCTACCTTGGACTGGGGCCCCATGCAAGATCTCACCTCGTGGGGGGAGCTGAAACTCTGTGTTGCTCAGTGCCAGCCCCAGAACCTGACAGATCTAGAGGAGATCTGTGTGGAGGAGTCGCCAAAATCCCTGCTGCAGTGCTAACCTGGCCAAGAACTACGGGAAATGTTTGACCTCTAATTGCAAACAAAGGCTTCTGTACCAAATATCAACACTGCTTTTCTGAGGTGTTCAAATACTTATGTGCAGCAGTGCAATACAAATAAATTCTTTACAAATAATATGATGTGATTTCTTGATTTTTTTTTTTACATTTTGTCTCTCACAGTGGGAATGCACCTACAATGTGAATTCCAGACCCCTCCATGATTTCTAAGTAGGAGAACTTGCAAAATCGCGGGGTGTTCAAATACTTAGTTCCTCATGGTATAATGAAAAGAATAATGATGTCCTCTCTTCTCCCCTTGTTGTCCTAAGCTCTGCTCTGGACAGTGTCTTGGGCATCGCAGTAGCTGTTAAAAAGCTCAGCAGGCCGTTTCAGAATCAGACCCATGCCAAGCGGGCCTACAGAGAATTGGTGCTGCTCAAATGCGTCAATCACAAGAATGTACGTCTATACCGCCACCAACTATCTCCTGCTAGTACTCATCAAGCAAATGAGCTCTGCCTACTCCAATGTCTTTATCTGTTGTCGGTCTCTCCTCTCTCTGCAGATTATTCATTTACTGAATGTCTTTACACCTCAGCAGTCCTTAGAGGAGTTCCAGGATTTGTAAGGCACAGTTTTTTTGTTTGTTGTTTTATTTAGTCTTTTAGACATGTCTTTTAAATTATTTTTTATTTTTTTGTTTTTCACAAAACAACTGTTGCTACAGGCATACCGAGATTGTATTGCCAAAAATGTACACACCTGTTTGGTTGTCCTAGGTATCTGGTGATGGAGCTAATGGATGCCAGCCTCTGTCAGGTGATTCACATGGATCTGGACCATGAGAGGATGTCCTACCTGTTATATCAGATTCTCTGTGGAATCAGACACCTTCACTCTGCTGGCATTATCCACCGGGTAAATAGCTCTGTGGCCATGAATCAGGCCTTCTTTATCTAGGTTTGTAGCACCAACAAACACTCATCAAATAATAAAATGTCCCTGTTGGCTCACATGTAAATACATCTAACTTACTTATTATTGTCTGTTATCTTCATTAGACAGCTGGTGCATGGAATCGCACATACAGCACTTGTCTGCTTGTGGAAATTATTTGAAAATACTAACTGAAATACAACTTAAAATCTTCTGTAACACAGAATCTTCCATTAGCAATGAGCTACTAAGAAACGTTCATTAACGCTCAGTACATTTATTCCCCATCATTTATTTCAGCTAATCGACAGCTACTTTTTGAAATAACTGAATGGCTAGTAAAAATACATTTTTGTGCACCACTTAATGTATTTACTTAATACTGTATTTACAAAAGACATGTGCAGTGTGCAGGAATAAAGTATCATCTTGTAGCTACTGTATATAAGGCAACATTCCATGCAGATTATGTGTACTGTATAAAGTTATGTAACTGGTAGTATATCACACACAAAGATAAACCCCTAGTTTTCAGTTTTAGTATATAATATTGTGAGATGTATTTGGACATAAGTTGTAAGTTAAGCATGTAAACTTCTCAAAGGATGACTGGTAGTTGTTAACAGGAATCATTACGGAGTTTAGTCTGTGTAACTACATCCCTTTTCTTTCTGGCTATCAGGACCTGAAGCCCAGTAACATAGTGGTAAAATCAGATTGCACTTTAAAGATTCTTGATTTTGGACTGGCCAGAACTGCCTGCACCAACTTTATGATGACTCCGTACGTGGTTACCAGATACTACAGAGCACCGGAGGTCATTTTGGGCATGAAGTACAAGGAGAATGGTAAAACTTCACATATGCATCTCTTATGACTCCACTTTAGCTTTCTGAAAAGTTGGTTTTGAAGAGGCTTTTTTGACTGCTTGTGTGTTCATATTATTAATTTACTGTTGTCTGTGTGTTTGCCTTTACAGTTGATATTTGGTCAGTGGGCTGCATTATGGGAGAGATGGTGAAAGGCAGTGTTATATTCCAAGGCACTGATCGTATCCTTTCAGTTCTCTTCAGGTTCTCTCATTTCAAACTCTTGATATCTCACATGGCTGCAAAGATATTGACTTTGTCCAGTATGTTTTTAAAGTGCTTTCGAACAGTTTGTGGATGGTGAAACACTGAATGTGCAACTTTTTATCTTATATAAGGCGAGGAAACTTTTTTGCACACTTTTTTAGGCAGGTGCGTTGGAAATAACCAGAGGTCACTAATTCGCAAGCAATTATTTATTTATACAATGTTTTGGTTGTAGACCTTCATCAGATAAATGCAAACATTCACATCAAACACACCCTTAAAGAGTTTGGTTGAGTAATCCGGACCAATTAAGTACTACTCAGGTACTGTCATTCATTCACAAAGTTGCCTTCCCATCACTGCCTGTGAGTAGGGAAAGGCAGAGCACATTATAGTTCAACACATTTAAAAACATTTAAAACATTATAGATTCTTATTCAATACATTCACATTCGCCCTTTCTTTTCATTAATTAGGCAAAACTACAATTCCTAAAAGATGTGAATAGTTACACCAATATATTATTTTCCCTTTAAGTAAACAATATATTTAAAAAACATTTCTACATTTTTATTTATATAAATAAATTATAATTTGCCCATTTTTTGTTTTTTATTCCTTCTTTATCACCATTAATGAGGAAAAAATATTGTTCCTTCAAAAATGTAAACTGAAGTCAGAAATATCAAATTAGCATGATGTTAAGATTAAATTCATCATTAAGATCTTTTGGTGATAGGGTCTGTTGAGTGAATATCCAATATGCCTCGTGTCTTTTTATTAATAAGTCATGGTTCCCTCCTCTCAATGATAAATTGATTTGATACCACAAAAACACAGTGATGAAATGTCATGTTTGTAGTCATTGAAGTGTACCGCGACCGTTGTTTCTACGAGTTGAGCTCTTATGTTCGCATATATGTTGTTTTAACTGCCTTTTGTCTTACCTACATATACCAGACAACGTGGACATGTGAAAATGTATACCACATGTGTGGAGGCGCAAGTGATGACACCTTTTATTGGAAAATACCTGGTTTTGTGAGGATGGCAGACCGTGCACGTCTTGTATTATGAATACGTAATATGGATTTATATTTATGACTTTAAGATAAATATTAGCAAATATATATAGTACTTTTGTACATGCAGTATAAACATATATGTACAAAAGTACTCTATATATTTGCTAACATTTATTTTATAATCATAAATATAAATCCATATTACGTATTCATGTTGTAGATTTATTATTGTATATTATATTTGCTCAGTATATTGTTTATTGTATCTTTTAATAACTTGTTGTTTTTATTGTGTTGTACTTGAGAGACACCATCTACCGGAATCAAATTCCTTGTATGTGTTCGCTCACATACTTGGCCAATAAACGTGATTCTGATTCTGATTCTGATTGTAGGTGTTGTTACACTGTGCACATCTTCCACAATGATAACTGCCAGTTGGTAATGGGCTTAGTAGTCTCGTTGAAGTTCTCCTAGGTTTATATCTTGCAAAATCAGCATGAACAAGAAAGTCTCTGAGGTTCTTCTCACATTTGTCTTCGAAGAGCGGCAGGTCCTTTATAATGTGTGAGAGTTCAGGATCTGATTGTAAAATATGCCTGTATTTTTTAAAGATTGGACGTATTCTATACGAGAGATGAGAGTAAGAGGTAATCCAATGACAGATTTTTATTTTTTTTAACAAGTCTGACCTAGGTTTTCTCAATGCTGTTTTGTAGGCTTTATCATTCTCTTGGCTAACCTCGCTGTATAAATCTATCTAGCATGTCTTTTGCTTTTTCTGTATAATGTGGTCGATAGTGAACCATTGTTTTTAAAGACCCACATGTCCAAAAAATGTACATTTTCTTGGTTATGTCGTATATGTAGGTAAGACAAAAGGCAGTTCAAACAACGTGAACAGAAGAGCTCAATTCGTAGAAACGACTGGAACTGGGCAGTTGCGGTACACTTCAACAACTGGCGTTTCATCACTGCATTTTTGTGGCATTGACTGTCCAAAAAATTTATCACAACTTTCATCACAACTTTTCAACAGGTCAGGAAATACAAAAAGTTCACTAATGGTTCCCTGATAAAGACAAAATACATCATCAATATATCGGTACCTTTTCCAAATTTAGGACAGATATATATTCTTTTCAACATTTATCACAAAACTTGTTTTCGAAAAGAACAACAAACAAATTTGTGTAGTTAGGTGCACAAATAGACCCCATACTTGTACCAGACTCTTGTAGATAGAAATCCCCATTAAACATGAAGTAATTCTTCATAATCACAAAGGTAGCTAGGTCAATTAGAAATTCGTTAGACGGAGTAAATAAAAAAAATCCAATGCCTCCATATTGGATATTCACTCTACAGACACTATCGCCAAAAGGTCTTGATGAATTTAATCTCAACGTCATGCTACTCTGATATTTCTGACTTCAGTTTACATCGTTGAGGAACGGTATTTTTTCCTCAGTAATGGTGAAAAAGAAGGAATAAAAAACAAAAAACGGGCAAATTATAATTAGTGTGCTTGCAGAGCAAGCCACACTATTGTTCTTCTTAAGTTTTATCTTTATTCCTTTCACCCGTTTTATGGC
>JBBPDE010000021.1:6225018-6235370 GCA_037974605.1 Nannopetersius ansorgii | reverse complement strand
ATAAAGTATTTTATTGTACATATCTTACAAACACATAATAGTAATTTTTATTTCAACAGTACATAATAAACAATATTTCTAAATCCCAGGAAACCATATCTAACCTCTTTCTCACCTTATAAATTAATTCTATCCCCCTGGTCTTCTTGGTGAAGTTGTTAATCACTCTGTCAGACCAGCAGGATTTTTTGGCTGGGTGGTAGTGGGGATCGCTTACAAGCGGTCAAGCTAACAAGCTCATGCCCTTCTGTGCACTCAGACTAATAATAAAATATAAAAGAAAAAAATATTAATAAATACTAGTAAAAAATTTGTTGTATGTTTTGTTAATTATGAAGCTTCAGTCTCACACTTAAGGTCAGTGCTCAGTACATATAATAGAAGGAAGTGCCACAGTGTTATGTCAGTCATTTTGATTTGGAGCACTACCCTATCACAGTAGGCAATCACTTGTTTCACGGGTGGGACTTATTTTCCATTAGAGTCCATTGAAACCTCAAAAATCCACGAGCCGCCGAGGTCTCACTAGTGAAACATGTTTCACTGATGTTTCACTGAAATTGTCTGTTTCACCGCGGTTGGGGGCTGTTTCACGTTTTTGACCAGAGCAGTATACAACCAATAAAAAAGCGATAGTTATAGTTAAGTGTTTTGTATTATTTTTCTTGGTGAAACATTGTTTCACTTGTAGTCTTATATAAACCACTGACAAATATATATACAGTAGCCCCGCGCTTTTCACGGGGTTATGTTCCAAGAACACCTCCAAATAGTGAAAAAATGCATTGTGTTATTCATTTCGTTTTAAACTCTGTTTAATGCATTACATTGAAAGAAAATGTAATGGTAAATAAATAATCAGAAACAGAAAAGTTTTTTTGCTTAAAAACCTGTCAGCATTAGCGGTTAGCCTTCGTAGTGTGCAAAGAGTCCTACACAAAAGAAATGTTCAAATAACTCTCTACCCACATGTTTAGACAGAGTTCTGCTTACTAATACTGAGCTCACTGTTGAAAACACAAAAATAGGAGGACAAAACATGGAGTATGTTTATGGCGGTTCACAATTTTTCAGTCTCATTGCATATATGTGTGTGTGTGCGCGTGCGTGCGCGTGCGTAGATAAACAAATCTGCACGGTTTTGCATTAATCCTGCGCGACTGAGCCCAGGGAGACTTTTATTGTGAAATAAAAGAACTACGAGAGAATCTAGCCGATAAAAGCCCTGGGTTTCACTCCAGTGACTGACGGGACACACTCAAAAATTCCTGAAATCATGCCTGGATTTCAGTATGGGGAGTTTGAGGTAAATTACTGATAATTTTGAGTGACAAATGAACTACATTCAGCTATGAATCCAGCCTACGTTATTCGGATCTCTTTGTGTTGGTGTCAGGGTTCGGACCTGGGGTGTAAACTGTGATTTAGCCACACGTCTGACAAGCATGTGTTTCTCACTTTACGTGGCGTTGTAAGCCCTCAAATAACAATTTGTTCACTTAAGCTGCATAAAGCCTGAACTGAACACTGAGCAGAATGAGTTGTTGTGACTGGTCAGTAGTGATGAAAGATAGCTTTCGGATGTTGAACGCCTAGCCGTGCATCTGTTCAGGAAAACGTGATATTCTTTATATGATTTCTTGTATTTAGTGATAATTTTGTGAAAATCGGATGAAAATAATTAGTTTAATGAGTTTTTTTTTATTCAGATATTTAAGCTGAATCAAATCTACTCTCTGGCGAGTTGGTAATGGCAGTGGCTATAATTTAGTTATTTTTAAAGTGAATGTACGACGATTGTCTGTTTACACTCGGACTGCAAGTAATTGCGCTGCGATGACGCGCAGGAGGTGCAGCTCGTTTACGCCTGCGCCTAGACAGGAGATTATCTGGATTTCCCAGCAGTTCCTGGTCTAGACAGGACTCCCTGGATATTTCCGGGGTCGGTGGTGTTAGTTCTGGTGCTGGTAAAAGTTTGTGAGGCGGGAGCGTGTGTAAGTGAGCACTTTAGCTGTAATGTCGTGATCATTCTGCGTGTGGGCAGGACAGACCCAGCTGAGCTGAGTCCCAGAGTCGGAGGTGCGTTGTACGTCCGTGCCGCAGGCTCAGACTAACATGAGCGAGAGAGAGAAAGAGCTGAAGATACAATTCAGTCCCGGACATGTTCAGCTCGTTCAGGTAAGTCTCCCGGTGTCTCTCTCTCACTTTCTGCCCGTGAGGACGAGACGACCACTTGAGGTTCAACTTCGCCGGAGAAGAAAATTCTTAACAGTACCTGGAAATATAGGACCTGATCCACTGCTTAGACCACAAACAACTCTTTGACCACTATGGAATTTATTATAGTGACATTTACAATTAAGTTCATCCGCTTTGCTCTGAAATCCATTATTTTCTATGGCTTGCGCGGCGTAAGAGCGCTGCACCGAGCTCAGCGCAAACGCGGCGCAATTCAGCGGCCTTGTGCGCGCATCGCGGTCAAAGTTGAAATTTGTTGAACTTTGACCGCTGCGCGGCGTGACGCATTTTCGCGCGACCAATAGAATCAAAGCATCGAAGCGGGCTAGTGTTCGGTCTGCCCCTTCTAAACACAAACACACACACAAAGCGGGTTTGGAGGAAAAGCTAGTCTTAGAAGTATCTGAGTGTCCTGAATATTCTCTATTGGTGACCAATATTCTCTATTGGTGCTAACAGAGCTAGTGCTAGTGCTAATTCTGTTAGCCGGGACACCAGAGTTTAGAAAAAACACGCCTACTTTTGCGCTGAGCCCTGCGGCAAGCGCAGCACGTTCTCAGTGTTTTTTGAGAGCAAGCGCAAACCCTCGCGGCGAGCGCCCCATTACTCGACTGGTTCCTGCGGTTTAATAAAAAATGCATGAAAGCAGATCTCAAATCAGCATGAAAAACAGCTTTAGAAAAGTGTGGTTTCTAATGATTCCAATTTTTTTGTTGACCTGTGTTATTAGAGGATCTGTGACTGTGCTGTCTATTCTTCCACAGGAGGACGTCTACACCCCTTATAGGCGTGTTCTTGTGACAGGGGCGACTGGTCTTCTTGGGCGCACTGTCTACAAAGAGTTCCAGAACAATGACTGGGATGCTCTAGGCTGTGGTTACAACCGGGCTCGACCTCGCTTCCTGAGGTGCAACCTGCTGGATGAAGATGCTGTGCGGGCAGTCATTCACGACTTTCAGGTGCAAATGGCTTATGGCCCTCAAAAGAGTCTCAAAGACCCCACTGGGTTTGGGCCTGACAGTAGTTTTTTTTTTTCAGCCTGTGACCAATTTCCCTGATATTATGCTGCTGTCTCAACTCTTTGTTTGTTGCGGCCTCAGCCCCATGTGATTGTGCACTGTGCTGCTGAGAGGAGGCCGGATGTGGTGGAGCATCACACAGAGGCAGCCTTGAACCTGAATGTACATGCGTGTGCTACTCTGGCAAAAGAAGCAGGTTATTCAATTGATTTCCTTTCACTTATTTGCATGTTTACTTCCTGTATTGCTAAATGCTTAATTTAATGTCTGTACTCATTTAATGCTTTTTATCTGCAGCTGGCATCTTCCTGCTCTACATTAGCACTGATTATGTATTTGATGGACGTAATCCGCCGTATGGAGAAAATGATTCACCCAATCCACTGAACATGTATGGAAAGTCCAAATTAGAAGGAGAAAAAGAGATCTTGAGACATTGTCCAGGTATGTTAAATTGTTTAACATCTCTGTATCTGCAAGCACAAGCGGATGACTCATAAGTGTCTATCTAACATACTTGGATGTCATTTGAATGTGGACACAGGGGATCAGTATCTGAGAGCCATGGCTTTACATATTCTCTATGGCTGTGCAGAAACTAATTTTTTAAATGGTTTTCCAAGACAAAATGGTGTCAGCTGGTCCTCTTTTGCTAACTTCTCCAGCTGTTCCGTTTTGACTTTGTTCTCGTTCCTTCGTGCCATTGTTTGCATCTCACCCCTCTCCTAATGGTACCACATGTGGCCAGCGCTTGCTTGTTCCTAAGGCCTTGTTCACAAGGACGTTTGAACCAGGCGTTTTTCTGGCGTTCGAGACGCCAGGTGAGCGCCTATTGAACGCTGCCCATTTTTCTGCTCAATGAAGCAAATCAAAGTGTCCACACGGGCGTTCAGCACCGGCGTTCAGCTGGCTGCATGTTTGGATGGCGTCGAATAAACGCTGCATGCAACGTTTTCTTGCGATCAAAATCCTGATCCTGACGAACGTGAGGAAAACGTCGCTATAGCATTTACATGGTGTTCGGTTGATGTTCTGAAGGACAAAATATGTCCCATGACTCTGTATGGCAACTGCGAAAAACCACGTTTTGTTCCTCTCCTGCCTACAGCGCCATATCAGGAGTATTTTTGAAACAAGAATGTAAATGGTAAGTTTTAAGGTAGAATAGAGATCCATGTTTTCAATGCAGAACAGATGTTAGACTAATGCCAGTCAAATGCCTTGCTGACATCGATCAAGTGTCGCTACCAAAATCCACAAAAACGCCTATGGCGTTCAGAGTGTGTCCATTTCGAATGTCCGTGTGGACGAGGCCTAAATGATGGAAAAAATCCCTCGAGATTTTTGTCAATATCAAGTTTCTCTACAAAGTTGCATAGCCTTAAAACATTCTTGTTCTCCAACAGTTGAAGAACAATAGTACCATATACCATGTTTCAAATTATTATGAAAATGAAAATTTTCTCAGACTTTCCTAAATATTCAATGCAAATGACAGTCAGCATACTTTTCAAGTCATAAACCACTGGAGTATATTTCTAATGTTACTGAACAAACCTCCCAATGATTACCATTTTTTTTCCCAAAAATAAAAAAACTTAAAATGTACTTTCCAAATTATTACGCACAACATAGCATCAAAACATTTCTTAGGATGTAAAGAACTGAAAATGATTTGTTAAATCTGTAGCATTAGGACGTAATATTTAGTATAATCAAAAGCAATTTCATTCAAAAACATCTTAACAGGTCAAGTTACATTTTAACCTAGGACCCCTTATTTGAGAGCAGCTTCATATTTCTTTCATCCACTGAATTTCTTTGCAGGATGTTAGAATAGCCTCCCAGAGCGTCTGTTTGGATGTGAACCGCCTCCCTCTCAGATCTTTTGCTTGAGGATGCTCCAAAGGTTCACAATAGGATTGAGGTCCGGGGAGGATGGGGGCCACAGCATGGGTTTCTCTCCTTTTATGCCTACAGCAGACAATGATGCAGAGGTATTTCTTGCAGCATGAGATAGATTGTCATGCATGAAGATGATTTTCTTACAGAAAGCATGGTTCTTCTTAATAATAATAATAATAATAATAATAATAATAATAATAATACATTCAATTTATAAAGCGCATTTCAAAGTACTCAAGGACCCTTTTACAATTTGAGTAGACAAATAAAACATACGGGGATAAACATTTGGATCTGGGCGAGAATTCAGACATATGTGGGTGGGAAGGGCATTCCGGAGTGAGAGTGCAGCAGCAGCAAAAGCCCCGTGTCCCCAAGCCCGGCGCTTGGTCCTAGCTGTTGTGAGAAGTTGTGCATCAGCACACCTAAGGCAATGTGCTGGAGCTTGGATGGGAGAGAAGGTCAGAGAGATAGGGAGGAGCTTGGTTGTTGAGAGCTTTGTAGGTTAGTATCAGTATTTTGAAGTTGATCCTGAATTTGACAGGGAACCAGTGAAGGTTGCGGAGGACAGGTGTGATGTGCTCATGTCAACAAGCGGAGGTGAGCAGCTGGGGAGCAGAGTTTTGAATGGAAGGTCGTAAAGAATGCTGTGGCAGTAATCGAGTCTGGAAGTGATGAGGGAATGAGGGTTTCAGTTGCAGCAAAGAATAAGGAAGGATGATGGTGGGCAATATTTCGGAGGTGGAGGAAGGCTGATATGGTGACCTGAGTGTGGAGTAAAAATGATTCCAAGGTTACAAACATGGTTAGAGAGATCAACACGGGAGCCACCAATGTTAAGGGCATAATTCTGGACAGATTGTGTGAGGGAGTGTGGGCCAATGATGATTATTTCAGGCTTATTGTAGTTAAGTTCTTTTGGGTCCATGATTTAATATCAGTGAGGCAGACAGTGAGGGTGGAGTGGATAGCAGATGTCAATGTCTTGGAGGAGAGATAGAGTTGGATATAATCAGTGGAATTGAAGTCCATGCTGGTGTAGGATCTGTCCAAGGGATAGGATGTATAGAATGAAAATGACAGGGCCAAGTACAGAGCCCTGGGGCACACCATGTGTGACAGGGATGGTGACGGATTTGCAGTTATTGATGGATACGTAATTTTGTCTGTCGGAGAGATAGGAGGTTAACCAGGCAAGGGGTGTACCAGTTATCCCGGAATCCTGAGAGGAGGATGCAGTGCTTGATGGTGTCAAAGGCAGCGGTGAGGTACAAGGAGGATGAGGATGGTGATGTGTTTAGTGCGAAATCTAGAAAACGTTCATATAGGTTATTGAAGTTTAGATGGGTTTGGAGTTGAGCAGCTACAACTTGCTCAAGGGCTTTAGACAGAAAGGGAAGATTTGAGATTGGTTGGAAGTTGTTGGGAGTGTCAGGATCAAGTCCAGTTTTTTTTCAGAATTGGTAGGATAGAGGCAATCCATAGAATTGGGGACAAACCTGGTGTACATAGATGAGTGAATGATCTTGGTAATGAGACAGGAGAGTGAGGGGAGACAGGCTTTGACAAGGTTTGTGGGAATAGGGCCCGGGTGACGGGTTGAAGATTTCATTCTGGCAATGGTGAGAGGCAGACCAACTTAAGTGGTGCTGGAGAATGAGGAGAGGAATTGGGCTGGAGGTTGGGAAGAGGCGGGTAGAGATGTAGTGGTGCTGGTGGTACCATGGGTCAGATTGTCATGAATATTATCTATTTTGCTATTGAAAAATGCAAGAATATAGTTGCATTGGTGTCTATGGGTTTGCAATAGTGTCTGAGTTTAAGAAGCTTTTCCACAGTGGATAAGAGTCTTTGGATTTTTGGATCCAGACTAGATAACGGAGGAGTAGTAGGAGGAGGAGCGGGCAGCATTGAGGACCTGCTTGTATTGCTGTTAGTGTAATTTGTAGGCCTCCAGGTGAACAGTGAGACTAGTTTTCTTACAGAGCCATTCCAGCTGTCTACTTTTGGCTTTGAGGTTTTGGAGTTCGTTGGTACACCATGGGGCAGAGCATGGGGCAGAGCTTTGGGCTTTAATGGAGCAATTGTGTTAAGGCAGGAAGAGACAATATTATTGTAGGTGTTAACCAGGGTGGTGGTGGAGGTGGAGGTGGAGGTGGAGATGCTCAGGGTATCTATAGATTGAGCAATGATGGCAGCTATGGTGGAAGAGAGAGAAGTGCACTTAGTGCACTTTTGCTTAGCAGGAGGGGCTATGTCAACGTTGCAGATGATGGCGAGGTGGTCGGAGAGAGCGAGGTCAGTGTGATGCAAGTTATTGATGACAATGCCAGAGGTGCAGACAAGATCCAGTGTGTGACCTTTCCTGTGGGTGGGGCATGTCCAGACAATCTGTGGTAGCCTTGGTCTCTAATGAATCAACATGCATGTTGAAGCCACCAAGGAGAAGGATGGATGGTGATATGGAGCATAATTGGGTTAAGAATTCAGAGAAATGTAGTGTTGGGTATTGGGGAAAGGTAGATTATTGACGCGACCAGCGGTTTAGTGCCAGGTAACCTGAAGGAAAGGTGCTCGAATGAGGGTGGAGCGGGGATGGGTATTAGGGTGGTTTTGATATATTTTTTATGTACTACTGCACCGCGCCCCTCCAATCGAGGTTTGTCCATGTAAGAAAATCTGGTTTGTGTGGTTTGGTTGTTTCGGTTAAGCAGAGAAAATCCAGATTAATTTAAGTTATGAATTCAGGATGAGACCTTTGTTATTTAAGGAGTGTAGGTTGTAGTGAGAAAATCTGTGAATTTGTTGTGTATGAGTGGGCTGCAGTTAAGGTTGTGACAGGCTGGAGAAGGAGGAGCAGATTGTTTAGGTAGGGTATTAAGATTGTCACAGTTGATTTCTCTGTTCGCCTGCATTTTACTACGTCGAAGACGAACAAATGTCAATGTGATGAGAGTATCTGCACTCTGCAGTCATGAGTGAACAAGACTGTTTGAACATTAGTCTTCATGTAGTTTTGGGCCCACTGTAGCCATTTCTGCTTGTGAGCATTGGTTAGGGGTGGATGAATAAAAGGATTATGCATAACTGCAAGCCTCTGGAGGATCCTACACCTTGATGTACTTCAGATGCACCAGCAGCTTCAAATACCTGTTTTTGCTGCTTTGTAATGGCATTTTAGCAGCTATTCTCTGGTGTATTTGTCAGCCAGAAACCTTCCTCACTGTGCTTTTATCTACACAAACCCATGTGTGCTCTGAATCAGCCACAAATCTCTTAACAGTACAATGATCATGTGTACATTTTTGTGAAATACCTAAGGTTTTCATACCTTGTCCAAGGCATTAAACTATTTCATGCTTTTGGCAGCAGAGAAATCCTTTTCTTTCCCATATTAATTGAAAATTGTTTATAGCGGAGAAATGGGCTCTCACCTCCCCTGCTGCACATTGAGCCAATCACGCCACTGCTTTTCGGGTATTCAGATAGGTGCTTTACATCTGAATAACTGAGAGCATGACTGTGGGACACAAAATCACATGCTTTCTTTTTATTCTGTTTACAAAGCCCCATCAATAAAACTAGAGGTTTCTAGTGGTTTCACTTATGTTTCTAGGACAAAACCTCACAGTGCTATAGCTGATTGTTTTGGAACAGTTGAAAAAACAATCTGGAGGGAACGCCGACCTCAATGACCTTCAGTAGTTTTTCCTTTAGGTGTCCAAGATTGATTTCAGTGATCCTAAGAGCCCTGACACACAATACCATCCCTGTGTTTAATTGAACAACATATATAATTTAACATTTAAATACAATTTGCATAATAATTTGGAATGTGGTGTAGATATTTGTGAAAAATGTAGAAGGTTAGTACAGTTTTTAACCATCTACTCTTGCAGAGAAAAAATATTCCCAAGAATGGGGAAAGTGAATAGACAGCTGCCGAGTTGGATGAGGAACTAAAATGTGAACAGAAAAAGAACCAAGACTGAATCTGAGCTGAAGAGTTCCCTTTCTGTTGGTCCACTTTTTGGACCACTTCTGGAGAACTGAGCATGGTTCCTTTAAAGAGGACTATAAAACACCCTTATGAAAACCCTTAAGAACTAACGTTTAAGTGGATAGTCTCTTAGGGTGTTTTCACATATAGTCCTTTTTAAAGGAACCTAAGCCAGTCCTATAGAAGTGGTCCAAAAAGTGAACTAAAAAAGTGTTCATGGCTGCCCCCTGCTTCACTTGGTGAATGGGTTAAATGCAGAGGGTGGATTTCGTGCTGTTCACACTGTGTGCAGTGGTGTGTTCACGTATGACCGAATGATCACTTTCACTTCACTTCATCTAATGGAGAACAAAAATGCTTTGAGGCTGTGCAACTTGGTAGATAGACTTGGTACAAGAATCTCTAGGCCCATCCATCTATCCAGACAGGTCTCAGTTGGGTTCATTTGGCTTGTTCACATATACAAAAAATGGCGACTAATCGATTTTACTTTAAAGTATGAAATGGACCGAGGGTGACTCCTAACTGACTATGCAGTTTTTTTCCTGTTTTCAGGTGCTGCAGTAATTCGGGTTCCTATTCTGTATGGGGAGGTGGAAAAGATTGAGGAGAGTGCAGTAACAGTGCTGTGGGACCGTGTTCAGGAAGGGTGTGAGAGCTGCACTATAGAGCACTGCCAGCAGCGCTTCCCGACCTACACCAGTGATGTGGCACGTGTCTGCAGGAACTTGGCTGAGAGAGCTCTTCAGGTGACCTCAGGAGCATTACACATAACATTTAAAAGGAGCTAAAAAATAAAAACAAACAATAATAGCTAAATAATAATATCAGCTGATTTGACTTCAGAGGTAAATTTATTTTTTTCACTCATGCTTTTTGTGGGAGCTTAACCTCAGTTATTTTAGAAAAGCACAGTATTGTTCAGGCCCCCATCTAGATCAGTGATTTTTCAGGTGAATGAGGAATGGGGAGAGAGTATATTGTGGCACTGAAATCTGCCTTCTAAATTATGTTAAAGACACATTTAGCCAAAGAAAGTGAGAACTATTAACCAATGCCATTTAAAAGAAGGATTTCAGGGCATGGAGCGCCCTGAAATCCTTCTTTTAGAGAGAGAGAGAGAGTGTGAGAGAGAGAGTGTGAGAGAGAGAGTGTGAGAGAGAGAGTGTGAGAGAGAGAGTGTGAGAGAG
>JBBPDE010000021.1:6183724-6197688 GCA_037974605.1 Nannopetersius ansorgii | reverse complement strand
GGGGACAATGGTCTAATTGGGGACCACCAAGGGGCCCTCTAGGTCTCTGTTGGAACTGTAATCAGCCCGGCCACATAGCCAGATTTTGCTCATAGCAGCAGCAAGGGACACCACTGGCTACAGAGGAGGAGCCCGCGGAGGCATCAGCAGCCCCAGGGGTGGAGGAGTTCCAAATCCTGAGCTTGCACCTGGACAGTACCCAGTGTGGGGAGGATTGTCTGATAACGGCTTCTACTCCGCATGACACATCCCACTGAGGGGCCCCTGAGGGGCCGTTCACATATTGCGTCTTTTCCGCGCGCAAGTCCATTATTTCAAATGTAGACGCGCGGCAGCTCATAAGGAGCCATTTCGTTGGAGGAAATGGAGAGCGCGGCTGATGGTTGCTTAGCAACGACAGACGCTTCCGGAGCGCAAGCGCCCGAGCGCTTTTAGAAAGGAGAAAGCACGCGCCTAGCGCTTTCCATGCGCTTTTAGGCGCGATATGTGAACGGCCCCCAATGTTGCTACACCTGTGATCATTGTGGTTCGCTATTTATCAGCTTAATCAGCGCAACTGGCGCCACTCACAGACGAGGCTACAGCTATCCTACACAGTAAAAAAGCAGCCTATATGAAAAACCTCTTTATACAGTTCAATTAAAGTTGTGAAATTCAATATACTGGATAGTTCAGTCCCGCACTGTGCCCTTCTCTGAATGACCTTTTTTGAGTAATACTCATGTTTTAGGCCCTCAGCATCACAGCCATAAAGACGGCCAAGACGCAAAACTGTTTTCGCTACTCTAACTGAACCAACTGATTGACAGCTCTGCTGGTGGTGACCAATCAGATTTAAAGGGTAGCCGATACCACCCCTGTGGTCCCGCCTCTCGGTAGCAGTCATATTGTAGTGACCCGCCAGATAAACAGACACCGGACTGACTGAACTCAAGCAGTTTCTTTATAAAATTAATCCTAAGACAATAGGGTTGTTGTTTCGGCCACAACTCATGCCGCTAAACCTCAATAAATCTCCCTCCTCACTCTCTTGCTCTCTCCCACACTCTCCCAACACACCCCTCCCATTCTCCATCTAACCCCCAATCTCAACACAGATAATAAAAGTGCAAAAAGAAAAACTAACAATTTAACACTTTAAACAAATAACTTAATTAACAAAACCCAAGGTCACTACACTACCAGTCATGCCGAAAGAGGGCCCTTTAGAATAACAAGTTACCAATTGTCTACACGTCTTTCTATACTAAGAACAATGTGCTACAGTAGACAAGAACAATATAAAAAGTTGAGACTCACCTCCAGGAGTGATGAAGAATTACATCAAATTATTAATGTTTGTATTAGCAAATCTAAATGATTCAAGCAGTGTTCATATCTACAGCACGTAATACTTGTTCCTCACTTTAACTGCCACTTTTCCATTATGGTATGATGGCCTTCAAATTATTTGAGTCATCCTACGATACTTTTCCACAAAACTGTTTTCAAACCATCTGCATTTAAAACAATTGGAATTATTTCCTCTGGATTATTTATAAGGTTAATTTATATTATGCATGTTATATATATTCGGCCATTCAGAGACATCAAGATGTCCAACCTAGGAATGCAAAGAAGAGGGACATCATAATAATAATGTTTTTGCTCTTTACGTAAGCATTTGAGTTAAAAGAGGAATGGTCTTTAGAAAATGGAAAGGACAAAATGGTGCATAACCACATGCACCATAGTCACTATTTTTCCCATTCAGGCACAAAAGTAAATTCTGCACATTTCAGTCCAACAGAAGTTGAAGTTTAGTTTGTGAAAACGTACCTCAGTATTTGCAATATCTGCAGTAACTCTCAAACATGCAATTCACAGTAAAGAACTTCTCCGTGCACAAGTGTAAAAGGATTTAGGGGATTTTGATTGTGATTTGTTCATAGGGTCTGAGATGAAGTATGAACAAAGTGATTAAGAACTCAAGTAGAGTATTTGCTGTTTACGAAGTAACAGTATAAGTGTACATTTCAGAACTCGAGTCAAAAAGCTGGCCTCCACTTGTTTTAAGCAGGATTCATGTCATTTCTTAAATGTTCCATTAAAATGTAATAACCTTTGCCCAGTACTACTGTGTGTTCTGATTTTTAATTACACTAACATGCATCAGCAGAAGTATTAATCAATATGATTTACCATTCTCTAACACCACACTTCCAGAATTTAGATTATTTAGATACTCCATAGGTCCTCAGCACAGAATGAAAATGTTATTACATTTTTGTTGATTCATAATTTAAAAAAATGAAGTAATTTTTTATCTCCCGCAACACCAGTGGATCACAAAGAGCATCATTTCGTCATGGAATTAAAATATATTAAAAATTGAAACAGACATTCTGGAATAAAAATATGCCCAAACTTTCATGTACATGTCTACTTGACAACTCTTTGTTTCTCCCAGTTCACGCAAATACCTTATTTTACATCTTATTATATTTTGTGTGCCTGTCTTCAGAATGAACATGCCTGAAATGGCAACCCCTTCTTCAGATATTAGTGAAGATTTTCATGAGCAACTGGCAAATTTGCAACTTGTATAAATTGTTATTCCGATACAGATAAAGGCTTTCTCTCTTACATGACCACCACAATCATACAGATCCAAGTTTCACTCCATAAGGCATGAAACCATCTAGATACATTTCCAACTTTTTATTGAATATTAAGGTAAATATTTCACATTAATACAGGCTACATAAAGTAGAGCCACTATACGACATGAAATTTACTCTCATTTTAACCCTTTTATTCAGTATGTAAACAATTATACATGTATTTACCACTCTAAAAGGTCTGATTTCTCTCTTTATGTAATCATCTAGTTCTTGGCCGAGTATAAATAGCGCCCTGTCCTACTGAGCCCTGCAGACCAAGAACACTTTATGTGGGGCTTAAATGTCAAAATGGCTATACTACTCAGAGAATGTATCCTGTTGAACAGGCAATCAATTTGTTCATAGACAGTGGTAAACACGTTAAAGCCCACACTGGATTTTCTTTTTGTTAGGCACATCAAAGGTGTCCATCTTTCAATTTGTTTTACTCTTTTTAAGGGGACACTCCTAGGTTAACATTTTGGTAATCATGAAATATCTTGTTCTTTAATGTGTTTTTCTTGTTACTGCTCCTATGCCTCTCTAGGTGTGTTTAGTTGACATGATTCAGATGCACATTTCCCACATGTGGAGCCCAAGTCCCAGGCCAGACCTGAAATGACAAAAAGTTAAGAGAAATTATATCTACAAAAAAACCTAATACTTTAGAGCAGAAAAACAAAACTAAAAAAGCAACATCTGTCTTACTCATATTTTTGTCATTTACGTGCCTCACAACAAGACAAAACTGCTTAGAACAGTTACCTGCTGTGGGTCTGAATTCTCAGCCGAGCTGGGGACAACTTTCAAGACAGGATTCCAGGCAGGGTCAGTGGTGTGAAGCCCGTTGTACATGGGGCCTCCTGGAGCCTCAGCCATCTGAGGGTGAGTTGGGATCATTGTTCCACCATACATTGACATCGGTAACCCCTAAATGAACAGTGGCCACAGTTTGACAACTGAAAATTAAAAGCTCCTTTTAAAAAGTACTCCAGTTGACATACTGATGGTGTGCATACAGGGGTTTCTAAGCATTTAAACAGAGCCAAATTATGTATATGAAAACTTTTTCCTTTTTTGGGTCCTAGTTGTATGCTATAGTAATCTAACCTTGGGGAAATCCAAGAAGTTGGTGGGCATGGGCTGATGAAAGGTGTTAGAGGGAGCCACAATCCCTGTGTCATCTCGCTCCATAGCCTGGTGCTGGGAGAAGGCTGATTGCTCCTGCAGCTGCTGGTGCATCATAGGCCCTCCCATCAGTGGCTGAGACCAGCCTGACATGGCTTCTGTGGTTAGAAGTAAAGGAAAACATGTACACTTATGCAAAAAAACTAGCCACAAGTGGAGACATAAATTTTAACATATTTGTTGCGTTCTTTATTTAAAAATGTACCAGATTGAGCCATTAGGCTAATTTATATCTGCAGTCCCTTGATTTAATTTATATACCACAGACATAAAACAAACACTAGCTAAACACATGAAAGGCTGTTGAAACAACTATATTTTTAATACATTTCCTCTCGTCACTCACCAGATGCACTGCCCACTCCAAAAGACCAGATGCCACCCTGTCCGACTGGTGGTGTGTAGCTGGTGGGCAGCATGGTGTGGTTGACTGAACCAGTCTGACGGATGCGTGCCAGGCGCTCAGTGCCAATGGGTGGGGGAACTTTGCGGTCTTGCTGGCTGGAGCTGATGGGCTTGGCCTGGATCAAGGCAGGGGTCACGGTGGATGTGCACAGAGGGGATGATGCTCCAGATGACACAGAAGGCACTGGAGACTCACCTAAGTAAGACAAACATTATTTGTATGCACTTCTGAAGGAAAATGGCTGAATGTCATGTTTGGAATGAGTTAATGTTGTTTACTTATTCTCGTACAGGATGTAGAGGCACTCCAAGGGTGAGGTGAGAAGTGCTGACGGCTAAAGGAAGGCGTTCCAACAGGTGCTGGGCCCGGTAGGAAAACAGGGCTGGCTGACATGCTCGTTGCAAAGCTGGTGAGCGCAGTGGAAGAGGAGATGGAACTGCCCGTGGGATCAACTGGGTGCATTCCTAATAAATCAAAAGACTCCAGGTTACCTGGACATTGCACAGCTGTGTACTGATAAAGAAAAGAAGCTTAGATTAATCCTAACATTGACTGAAGCTGAATCATCGGGATCTTATAGCTGCAGATACGTTCACCACCATGACTGCATTTACAGGTATCTTACCAATTGGGCTAGGCACCACTCTCTGAGGGCGATAACCTGGTGCCTTGGAACTGTCCAGAGTGGGAATTGCATTCTCCATCGGTCCCATGTAGGCCTGAGGGGCACTGTAGGGTTGTTCTGGTTGAGTGCGTGTAGGAAGATGACATGCCCCCCACACCTGGTTGTTGCCCATCTGGCTGCTGTCGAAGATGCTGCTGAAATGATTGAAAAGAGTTGCTGGGCCAAAACTAGGAGGCAACTGAGTTTTCCCACTGTGGATGGGAATCTGGGAGCCATTCATCATGCCCATTGTGGAGGGCATCTGCAGAGGTGGCATACTAGTAGGCTGGGAAGGCTGCTGCTGCTTCAGAGGCTCCTGTGTTGCGCCAGCAGGCACACAAACAGCTTGTTCCTGGGGAGGGACTCCGGGTGCCATGGCGTAGTAGGGTGCAGGTGGTTGCATTCGAGGCGACACCCCGGGCACAGCCGGTGTGACGTAGTGAGGTAAGGTGCTGCTGGTGTTAATGAGTGTGCTGCTGCATGTGTGTGGTGCAGGACGAGACACTGGCAGAGTGGTGCCAGGCTGGGCTGTGGTTGAGGAGCTGGGCTCTGTGCTGGAAGAAAAGGGTAGGGTCAGCTGTTGTCTGCCTTCTGGCTGAATGGCCAAAGCAGGCTGTGCTGAGGGAGATGTGGGGAAGTGCAGGGGGGCTGAGGAGCTGGAGCCCTCACATGAGATCCCTGAAACAGGAACTGCTAGGTCAGCTAGCTTTTCTTTAGCAGGCGTGCCAGAAGCAGCTGGCTCTGGCTTTGGAGCTGGGGGATGTTGTGAAGATGGGGCAAGAGGGGCAGGCGGAGGTGGCGGGGTTGTAGACGTGGTTAGAGCACAGCTGATGGGAACAGCTGGGGCCTGTGCAGCTGAAGAACTGCTGGTGGATGTCGCAATGGCATTGGCAGCAACAGACTTGGGCTCAGTAGAGAAAAGCTGCTTTCTGACTGAGGTTGGTGTGGGGGTGTTGGAGGGCGCCGAGTTGGTGGGTGATGAAGAGGAGCCAGAGGCAACGGCACCAGTTGACACCGGGACAGGGTGCTCAGTGGCAGCAGGGGCAGAAATAGAAGGGCGTGGAGCAGCATTGCCAGTATGTTTAGGTGAGCTGTTAGCACTGCCAGGGCTTATAGGACGCACTGGGAATGGACCCCATGTGTTGGGTGAGGGTGAAAAGGTGCCGCCAAACTGTGCCATGGGCAAACGAGGGTGACGGATCTGATGCATGGTCTGAGCCGCAAGCAGGGCCAGCTGGGGGTGTGTGTACGCCAGTGGGGGTAGTGAGACGAAAGGGGGCCTGACACCAGGAGCCATGTTTTTGCCCATTTTTCCAGTCTGCTGAGCTGCTGAATTAGAGGATGACTGGAAGGACACGCTGGAGGAGGGAACAACTGAAGGCAAGCCTTTTGAAGTGGCTGCAGTGGTGCTGGTGGCTCCCGTGGAAGTGGTGTAGGTGGAGCCAATTTTGGTGTTTGTGCCAGGCTGGCGAATGTGGTTGCGAGGAATCAGGTCCTCCAGCTCTTTGGCAGGGTCCTGGATGAGTGCATTGATCAGTTGGACAGCGTGCCGTGTGGACTCTGTACCACCTCTGCAAAAAGTTGTATAAAGTGGATAAGGTTTAATATGCAGAATACCTATTCTAACTCCATTAAGAGGTAACAAGTTGAATGTATATAATTAAATGACTAAGTAAGAGAAGTACAACTAAAATTGTGCACCTGATTGTGATCATTCTCTCGCCATTTTTGTCCTTCTGTTTGTCAACATCTATGTGTGCACCCGTCACATCCTGAATGGCTGTGATATTACAACCACCTCTACCCATGATCCGAGAAACCACAGAGGCCGGGACAGAGAGCTTCTTTGACCTAAAGAAAACATGAAATTTTTGTATTCATTTTTAAATGATTACCCATCCTACATAAAACACGTCACTCACCTTCGGACAACCTCTTTCCATCCCTCCTCTCTCTTCTGGCCTCTCTTTGGGCTTGTGAGGTTCATTTTGCTGTTGGGTGAAGACACAGGCAGCGAAATGGTCTTGAGTGAGGGGGGCAGGGAACTGGAGGGTAAGTCACTAGTGACCTCATGACCTCTGCAAAGGATAGGATTAGACAGATGAAAATCCAACACTTTTATAAAAGTAGTACATCCATACCCTAAGACACTTTGGCCAAAAGCAATCCTCAAAAATATCTAGCAGATCTAGCAGTTTTAGAGAATAATGTTTAACTTGTTCTAGTCTTGAGGCAGCAACACCATACATACATATTTCTTCTCCTCTGCTCACATTTTCTGTTAAATCATTGACACCAGCTGTACAACTAACAAAGAAATTGTCATGCAATAGTGAAACAGCTCTTACTTTTGTTGTGGTTTAGAGATGGATACAGTGACCTTGTCCTCTCGAGAGATGGTCAGTGATAGGTCCTGCCTTTTCTCCATCAAAGGCTGGCTAGGACCTGTTGGGGCCGAAGACGAAGATGAGGACGACGATGATGAGGGTAAATCAGCCATCTCCTGGCTTTTACTGCCATTGCTGCTCTCACTGTTGCAGTCGGTGCTGTCCAGGTTGTCCGAGTCACTAGTGCCTCCCGGTGCACCACCACCTCGGGGTTCACCATGGATCTTGTTTTTGTCAGCTTTCTGCTGTGCCAGTGCCACCTGAGGGTCCTGTAGGATGATAGGCTCGCTGGGGGAGTCCTTCGTCTTGTTCTTTTTATTTTTACGATTGGTACTGGGTGTGGTAGCCACATTGGCACGCTTCTTGCCAAAGGCATTGGTGAAAGTGGTGGAGGTGGCAGAGATGCCAATGGTGGTGGTAGTAGTGGCGCTTGGCGGCTCAATAGGGACTTCCACCTCTGCAGACACAGAGAAGGAGTACGACTAAGAAGTGGTACTAAACAGTATGTAAGAAAAATTCCAGCAAATGTTTTAATATACATACCTTCAATAGAGTCTTCCTTCTGGTCCTGTGTTTCAGAAAACACATCTTTCACTTTTGCCTCTTCCTCTTCTAGCTTTTTCTTCTGCTCTTCCTTCTTCTTCTTGCGCTTCTCTTTACGCTTCTCTCGCTTTGCTGCTAGAGCTTGTTTTTTACTTTCTTCGCGAGACTATGGTCCAATGAAAGGATGAAATAAGAGTAAGAGTTTCACCAAATGCAAGCTAAATTTTCTTCCCATCAAATGAACTACATATGTACATACATTATTATTATAGGACTTGGTGGATGTTGTGTCATTCAAAATCGCTAATGCTATACTTAACAGCCCCCTTTCATTTTTTTAAACTGTAAGTCAAAGTAGAATGTCTAATGCTTCAACACACCTTCTCAAGATCAAGTTCCTTGAGCAGAATGCTGGCATTCTTGTTAGCCTCAGCAGCCTGCTGGTCTTTGGCTTTGACAATGGTCTCCATGCACTGATGACACTTCTTCAGCACCTCCTGGTATCATGAGACAGATTAATTGAATGTTAAACCAAACATTCCCACCCACAACAACAAATGTGGTAATAATGCTTTAGTCAATACCTTGTCGGTGATGGTGGCAATGTATCTCATACACTCAATATCAGAGGGGAACTGATTCACCTCCTTCACCAAGTACTGGACCACTTTCACATGCCCCTAAAAAGGGGGAAAAAAGAAGAAATAAATAAGTGGATGATTACATATCTTTGGTACAAGAACATAGATCACGGAATAATGATCAGTCCTTTTTTACTGTCATTCCTGGGTCAAACACCTAATCTGCTCACCTTACGGAATGCTGCCATGAGAGGGGTGATCTTGCGGTTGTCTGCCGCATCCACATCAGCTCCGGCTTGCACTAATAGCTGCACTACATCAAAGTGGCCCCCATTTGCAGCCAGCCACAACGGAGTGTTCCCCTTTTTATTACGCACATCAATGTGAGCCCCTCTATCAAATGACACATAGGAAAGAGCTACATGATCCCTGCAATTCTGATCACTCTGTGCTGACTATCCAAATGTTTAGTGTCAATTACAGCCTACTGTCAGAAATTGGCACTTCAGCTTACCTGTTGATGAGAAGCTCACAGAACTTGTAGTGGCCCTTGTCTGCAGCAATGGTCAAGGCAGTGTCACGAGACGATGGGACAGGAGGGGCATTAACATCGGCACCTTTATCCAGCAACACACGGCCAACCTCAGCATAGCCACCAGATGCAGCTTCCATGAGTGGGGTGAGTCCCGTCTGAGACAGAACATGTATTAGTCCTGATACAAAAAACTAAATATATGCACTAGAAATGGTATTTTACATAACCAAGGTGGATGACATGATGTAATCTCTAATGCCCTCTGATACAGGTTAATTCAAAATAAAACCTTTCTGCTAGTTAACATTGCCTTGATCTTGTGGAAAGGTCTTGGATTGCAACAGACCTTAGCTCGGTGCTCTACATTAGCCTTGCGGTCCAGAAGCAGACTAACCACCTCGGCCCTGCCCTGAAAGCAGGCCAGGGTTAGTGCTGTGTTGCGATTGGTCTCGATCTGAGCATTGATGTCAGAGCCCATGTCCAGCAATAACTTTACTGCAGGTACATGGCCATTCATGGCCGCCAGCATCAGAGGAGAGATGCCTAGTTTGCTGCCTGTCCTAGAATGTCATACAGACAAAGAGATATTAGTGGGAAAAATGAGGCATGAGAAAATCCATTTCACATGCCAGGAGAACTGCTGAGATTTTCACAATATGGGACTGTGAGTAAGCATAAATAGGTAAATTATCTGACCTAGAGTTAATCTCTGCTCCAGCGTTCAGAAGGATCTTGATTATATTGACGTAGCCCCCTGAGGCAGCTAGGCTAAGTGGGGTATAGTCAGACACATTACGGTGCTCCTTGTTAGCACCACGGAGAAGCAATAATTCTACCACCTGTGGAGAAGGAGTCAGAGATTAGTTTCTCTACTGACTGTGAACCACTCTAACTAAGTAGTAGTGAAAAAAATTTGTACAGCTAGGTTTCTCCCTGGTTGATATGTTACCCTCTTGTACAGTATACAACTGATTTTTGGAATAAATGATATGAGCAGGAAAGATTTTCTGCAGTGTGATTCAAAATACTTTCTTCATGTTCTATTGGTTAACATGTGAAATAAGCCTGTTAAATATTGCACAACCAATTTGTTGACAATCGTCTTAAAGTAACAATACACAAAGCTATACCTAAAAATGTTTCCCTTGGTGTCCAAGGAGTACTCTTACACGTGGAAATTAATGTGAATCTACAAACACATGATATTATAGTTTGACCATACAAACTTGTTTTGTCACTAATATTAAATCAAGTATAAAAATTAAATGAAACAGAAGCTGATTTGCCCTGCAGTGTGAACAAAGTTTTTGACTTTTTAAACACACCTCTTGTCTGCCACCTGAGCAGGCTAGGGAAAGAGGAGTATCCTTAGTCCTCTCGGACTGTGCCTCAATGTCTCCTCCTTTGTCCAGGAGTATTTCAACAACTCCAACATGACCAGCAGTAGCAGCCAGGATCAGAGGTGTGAACCCTGTAGACAGAAAGCAAAAAAATGTCAATTTTTGTTTTAAAATCATATGGCTTGGGGGTGGGGGTGGGGGACTTACCCTTTTTATCCCGGTGCTCAATGTTGGCCCCACGTGCAATGAGCACTGATACCAGCTCCTCATGGCCACCTGCGCAGGCAAGAGTCAGGGCCGTGTCGTGATTGCTCTCCGTCTGAGGGCATGAGAAATAACAATAACACAGTAACCCCTCAGTTTTACGCAGATCAGCATTTACTGATGCTGATCTTTCACTACACGCAAGTTCTCTTTGAATGATTACTATATACATACACATATATATATACATATATATATAAATATATATATACATATATATATACATATATACATATATATACACATATATACATATATATATACACATATATACATATATATATACACATATATACATATATATATACACATATATATACACACATACATATACATATACACATATATATACACATATATACATATATATATATACACATTATATATATATATATATATATATACATATATACACACATTATATATATATATATATATATATATATATATAAAAAAACACACATGAAGCATTACACCTAACCCTTTAAAGATGACACAAAAGGTGGCTACGTTTATGCTGCTGTTGTTGATTGTGCAGTCACACGTCAGTCACACTTTAAAGTCTCCTACTTCCTTCTTCTTTCAGTCAGGTTTACTTATGACACTTATGTGGCTTTATATACCAAACAGTCATAACTCGTGCTTTACACTTCCCTCAAGCTAAAGAACCAGGCCAGACCAATCTGAGGGCTGGGAATAATGACTGGAGTCTATCCCTGCAGTCACAGGGCAAAAGGTGGAGTAACACCCTGGACAGGTCACAGAACAGACACACACCTAAACACATTCAGCATCTCCAATTTGCCTTATGGGCATTTCTGGACTGAGGAAAACCACAGGTGTGGAAATCGTCCAAACTACATACGGAGAATCGAACCCAGGACACTCTAAATGAGTTTCACTAAATGAGGCGAAAGTGCTGCACCACTGTGTCACACCTAAGCACTACAATAATATATCTTTAAATACTCTTTAATGAAATAAATAAGCTCTCAATGATCTAAACAGTGCTCAGAATGAGCTCAAGAACACACTGAAGGAATAAAAAAGACTGTACAGTCAACAATAAGGAAGACTTGAGTATATTTTACACTGTCACTGTGGCCAGTTAGGGGGAATTAATTGTACTCAGTACCAGACCCATGTGGTTAAGATGAGTAAACTCAACAATCATGCTCAAACTACTCAATCTCTCTACTGCCCTATAAGAAATAATACACTGCTATTAACTTATATTACGGTGATAGATTTTCTGACACATTATCAGCCCGAGAAGAGAAGAAAGAAGCAAAGAAATAAAAATAAATAAGGAGGCACAAGATCAGAGCATGATCTCCCGTCCATATCATGTTACCGCTCTGGTACGTTATAGTTTATTAAGAAGCTCTCCTGCTCGGCACGGAAAAACTGTGTGCGTGTGTGTGTGTGTGTGTGTGTGTGTGTGTGTGTGTGTGTGTGTGTATGTGTCACTGACTCCTCTCTCTACATTATTAACTCTGGGCTCCTATAAGGCCTTCCTTTCCCAGCCACAGTGTGTGACCTCTATTTAACCCCATGCACGAGCTGCATGTGTGTATGCATGTGTGTCGTCGGTTTAACCTTCTCATGAGTTTTTGAACAGAGTAGATACTCCAATATGCAGGAACCATGCAGAGATAGAAAGAAAGATGCCTAAATTAAACATCTGACATGTAAATGCATTACAGCTCTAAAATCTCTCATATGAACCAGTCACTCAGAGAGACATGTGTATATACACACACACACACACACACACACACATTTACACACACACATATACACACACACACACACACACACACATATATACATGCACGCTTACACACACACACACACACACACTTACACACATATACACACTTACACACACACACACATATACACACTTACACACACACACATATACACACTTACACACACACACATATACACACTTACACACACATACACATACACACTTACACACACACATACACACACACATACATATACACACACACACATATATACGCACACACAGACACATATACGCACACGCACACACCAGGTTTATCCAGACCAATCTTATCTGCAGCTGTATGCAAAATCTGTGTTTGAATGAATGGCTCCACCTGCACATGCATGACCAGCCTTTTAACCTCGTTCACTGCTGGAGGCCGAACAGCACAGCTCCTCCCGCGCCTCAGAGGACACAACAGTTATTACAGGCTGGACAAAGCTCTGAGCTCGATCTCTCTGCCAGTCCAGTGGCCAATCTGATATGTTATTATGATTAAGTCACAAAGCACTTTTCTGAGTGTATCATGCGGAACATCAGCGCTTCTGAAACACTGAACAGCCGCATGAAGCCGCCTGTAAATAACAACCAGTCTAAGATAAGATTAGATACGATAAACCTTTATTAGTCCCACAAGCGGGAAATTTGCATCGTCACGGCAGAAAGTGGACAGAAACAAAGAGCAGCAAAAACGAAAAAGAATACAGCGACCAACTGCCTGCTTCGTTAAAAAAGCACATCATTTAAGTTCATATCATTTAACTGGACATGATGAATTAGAATTTAAAAAAAAAGATTTTAAACAGAAAATTCTAAAACTGCTCCTAATGTTTGCTGATGCCCGTCCCCACAACCAGAGCTCAGCTCATCACAGCAGTTTTAAGTGTGGCACTAATATTGTGCATTTTGTCCTTGTTCACAAACCCAGTGCTGTGTTGCAAATCTTCAATACACTCTCAAAAAAGGTAGACAACTTTTATTTTAAAGATACAAGCCCTTACACTCAAGAGTTATGTCTTGCGGAACACATTTGTACCATATTCTGTTCATTTGTCTTAATTAAATACCTACCAACCTATTCAGATATTTAATGTCATTTTACAACCGTGCCCTATTCATATTCAAAACCCACTTAAAGTGCATAATTAGACCTTTAGATCGCTGTTGTAGCTCCGAGAGGACCTCGAGAGACTAAAGTGTGCATGTGCCCTTTGTCCTTTGTCCTGACCGTGTTTGATGTTATATTTTAGCCGTGCTGCCTGCCCTTAACCACCAGATGGGTAACAAGCTCCAGAGAGGGGAACCCAATAAGCACTCTGTGAAGGGAGAAGGCATCAGGTCTTACTTTTCACTGAAAAATCTCCTCCAGAACTCGGCGGCGTCGGCCTTGGTGATGCGGAAAGTGTCTCCCTGAAACTGGCCTTCGGGGAAGATGGCCTTGATCTCAGCCAACATGTGGCTGAAGATGAGCGAGAGCTTGGTGAGGTTTCGTCTGAAAGAGAGAGAGAGAAACACACGGTTAGTACACAGAGTTGTGATCAGTATTCCACACACACACACACACACACACACACACACACACACACACACACACACACACACACACACACACACAC
>JBBPDE010000021.1:6164732-6179352 GCA_037974605.1 Nannopetersius ansorgii | reverse complement strand
TGATGATTGGCTAAGGTGGAGTAAAATTTCATGGTAAGCCAACCAGAGGCAGAGGTGGGCGGGTGTTTACACAAACAGACACACGCAGCCCAAACCCAGGTGCAGCCAATGTGAGCTCTGCTAACGAAGGAGGAGACGGAGCCACGCCATTAAAGCAGCCTACGCTTGATTTTTTTTTTATGCCCCATAAAAAGCTGCTGTGACACAGACTGA
Organism: Nannopetersius ansorgii; assembly: GCA_037974605.1. Classification (NCBI taxonomy): domain Eukaryota; kingdom Metazoa; phylum Chordata; class Actinopteri; order Characiformes; family Alestidae; genus Nannopetersius; species Nannopetersius ansorgii. Next base: position 6,179,139 of record JBBPDE010000021.1, on the reverse strand, counting down.
ACTAAACAGGTTGATAGCCAAGTATATTGTTGAGAACATGCTGCTGTTATGCTTAATTTTGGTACAAGCATAATTTAATTTAGACCTATTAATTGCCAGTTGCGGCCTGTTGAAGTGCAATAAATATGAGGAGTTCTAAAACATCTATTGTGTTTTTATCATTCTGCTTTTATATACATAGTAATGACCATATCTACAATGATATATTAAATTTAATAGGTGTCTTCTCACACTGTCCCACAGAGTAGTGTAGAATAGTGTAGATTTGTGTACAATGTTTTCTGTTAAAAAAATATTTTATTTATATTTAGACTTTTATTCATTTTATGTGTCTGTTTCATTAATTACACATATTTAATAGTCAGTGTTATTACAAATAATTGAACATAAAGCTAAATTGCTAAACAAATGCTAATGGTAATGCTAATGTTATGGCAATGTTAATGCTAAGCTAATATTTATGCTGTTGCTAACGTTAATGCTAATGTTAACGTCAATGTTAATGCTAACAAATATTAATGCTAATGTTGATGCTAATGCTAACGGTGTGCTAATGTGAACATTGATAGTAATGCTAACGATGCTAATGCTAACGTTGATTTTTAATGCTAACGCTAATTCTAACGTGAATACTATGCTAATACTTATGCTAATTTTAATGTTAACGCTAATGCTAACACTGTGTTCTGCATTTGTGCAAGCACACTTTGCATTTTCTTTGCGGAAATGCAGTCTAGTTGTGTTTGTGCAGGTGTGGTCATTGGCAAGGTCTTTGTTGTGGAGTCTGCCAGCAGTTGGAAGGCAAGACCTGCTGAATCTTTTCGTCCCACATCGTGAGTGCCGCAGCCTACCACTGAAGGAGCTGCTCAGTGCAGTCAGAGTCTCCTGCATGGGGTGGGAGATGGGAGGGATGACAGCTTCACCTCCATTCTCTCGTCATTCACTACCTCCACTGGGCCAGAGGGCATACTAGAACAGAGCTGGCCTTCTGGATCAGCTTGTTCAGTCTCTTTCTGTCCGCAGCAGAGATGCTGCTGCCCCTGCAGTCCACACTAAAAGATAGCTGAGGCTACCACAGAGTCATAAAAGGTCTTCAGGAGTTGGCCCTTCACTCCAAAAGACCTGAGCCTCCACATCAGGTACAGGCTGCTCTGCCCTTTCCTGTAGAGAGCATTTAAATTGTCCAGTCCAGCATATTATTCAGATGAACACCAAGGTACCTGTAGCTCTCCAGAGCCTCAGTGTCCATGCCTTGGATGTTCAGTGGGTGGAGTGGGGGATGTTTGGGCCTGCAGAAGTCTACCACCAGCTCATTGTTCAGCTCTAGTGTTGATCTGGAGGTAGTTCTGGTGGCACCAGTCCTGGGTCAGTTCTCTATACTCCCTCTCGTCCCAGTCAGTGATGAAGCCAACTATTGCAGAGTCATCAGAAGACTTCTACAGGAAGCAGTTGGAGGAGTTGACTGAAGTCTGCAGTGTAGATGGTGATGAAGAACGGTGCCAGAACCGTTACCTGAGGGACCCCCGTACTGCAGACAATGCTGTCTGACACACAGCCCTGAGTTCTCACATACTGTGGTCTGTTGGTGAGGTAGTCCAGTATCCATGTTGTGAGGTGATGATTCCCTCCTGTGTACTCTAGCTTTTCCCTCAGGATTGTGGGAAGGATGGTGTTGAAGGCACTGGAGAAAGCAAAGAACATGATTCTCACAGAGCTCCCAGCGGTCTTCAGATGAGTGTGTGAATGATGTAGGAGGTAAATGGCGGAATCATCCACTCCTGTGCCAGGCTGGTAGACAAACTGAAGTGAGTCCAGTGATGAGCTCACCAGGGGCCGAAGCTGAGCCAGGACCAGGCTCCAGGGTCTTTATCAGGTGGGATGTCAGAGTCACTGGCCTGTAGCTCTTGAGGTCCATGGGATGTGGAGTCTTCGGCACTGCTACCACATATGAGGTTTTCCAGACCTGTGGAACTCTCCCCAACTTCAGGCTCAGGTTGAAGATGTGCTCCTTCACCCCACACAGCTGATCTGCGCAGGGCCTGACAATCCTCAAGCTGATTCCGTTCTGGATACGCTGCCTTCTCGGCTTTGATCCTCCTCAGATCTTTCCTGACCTGGATGGTCGAGAGAGACAGGCTGGAGACGTGTGCTGAATGTGTACTGGAGCTGTGGTTGGGGGTGGGGGGGCAATGAGCAGGGTGTGTAGTGGAGGTTTGAGGTGTTAGTGGTGGAACAGCAGCAGTGGGAGAGAGTGTGTCTGCAGCCGATGTTGAAGACTGCATCCTGGATTAATCAAACCTGTTAAAGAAGTGATTCATTTCATTTGACCATCTCACATCCACCACTGGCACAGAGTTCTGTTTTTTGTGGCCTGAGATGGTCCTAAGGCCTCTCCAGACCTTAGTAACATTGTTCTGCTAAAGCTGGTTTTCCAGCTTCTGCCTGTAGCTGTCGTTTCCATCCCTGACCAGTCCTTTCGTCTCTCTCTGAATCCTTTTCCGCTCCACCTTGTCTCTAGATTTAAAGGCCATCCTCATCTGCTTGGGGACGGCTTTTATTTCTGGTGTAATCCAAGGTTGGAGAAGCACCACACAGTCCTGGTGGGTATAGAGTTATCCACACAGAAGTTAATGTTGTTCATAACACAGGTGACAAGGCTGTCTGTTTCCACCTCGTGGTCGTCACAAAGCACCTCCCACTCCGTAGACTCAAAACAGTCCTTTAGAGCCTCCTTGCTCCTCTCCGACCATCTCTGCACTGTGCGTGTGACTGGTGGATACATGCGCACTAAGGGCTCGTACACAGGAACAAGGTGCACCAGGTTGTGATCTTTCCAGGGGATTGAAAATCTGATGCCTCCTTAGTGTTGGCATACAGTCAGTCCAATGTTTTATTGTCTCTAGTGGGGCATGTCACATATCGGGTGAAGGTGGGCAGGGTGTAGTCCAGTAATGCATGATTATAGTACCATGATATTGAAAAATGGGCTCTTTTGGATTGCGTTTGCAGTCTACTGACTACAGAGTGGAGAGTGTCACAGGCTGCCTCTGTGTTGGCTGGGTTGGGGGTGGGGGAGTTGTATTAGTTGTAGTATGGATGCATGCTAACGGCTAACAGCTCAATGTCTCTTCTGCAGGGCTGTTCCCTCACAGTGATGTGCCCTATATGTTTCAAATAACTATAGCGTAGAAATCCACTGCTGACAAATAGAAATTTCAAATAGAAATAGTCCTGTTGTTACACTCAGCTCCGCTATTTGTGTGATATTTACAGATGAAAATAAACAGCAATAACACTACTAAACATTTAATGGTAGAGGGAGCTGCTAATGATTGCTGGATGATGCCACATTTTAATTGGCAATCAAAACATTTTTTAAATTTACTTTGGATTCAAGTACCATAGTATATTGAGTGAAAAAATGTAAATACTTAATTTTAAACCAGAGCAACTGCTGATTTACACCACATCAACTTAACCCCGATTAATGAGTACAACCCATTTACAAAAACAGATTTTGTTATTAAAACCACCAAATCACACATTAGAATCTGTCTACAGTATACACCAACCTTTACTGATTAGGAACTGTACAGTGCAAAGATGTCCTGCTCTGGCAGCCTTCATTAGCGGTGTCCTTCCACCTTCTGACTCATGTTCCTTAAAAAAAAAAAGTTAGAGAAAAACATACAAAATAGCTTTTGTAGACAGTGACAAATAAATGGTAAAGGCACCAACCAGGTCAGCCCCAGTCTGAAGCAGTACATCAGCTACATCTGTGTGCCCGTTTTCACAGGCATATGTTAGGGCTGTGTCCCCTGTGGCTGTGGTGGCATGGACATTAGCTCCTGAGCAGAGAGGGACAATGACACAGTGACCCCCAAACTCAATAAAGATAAAGGAAGTTTATAAAATATACATATTTTAAAAAAACATCATAAAGAAGCCTCACCAGCAGCAAGTAGGTACTTGACCAGATCTAGATGCCCCTCCTGTGCAGCCTCCATGAGAGGAGTGGAGCAGCCAAGTTCAATGTCTGCTCCAGCTTTAATGAGGAAATCAGCCACCTCTAAGAAGCCACCACAGCAGGCCAGAGTTAGAGCAGTTTCCTGCGTCTCTTCAGTCTGAGCGTTAATGTTGGCGCCTGTGTATAGTACACAATTGTTAACTTAAAACTCCTTTCAGAGCACAGTTTCTGATGTTCTGAACTACCGAAACAATACAACTCATTACAAACACGAAATATGTGTTTAAATATATCAGAAACACTGAAAAAGACCACGCAGAAAATCTGGCTGCATAAATGTATAATACGATTTTCTCAATTTTTTGGCTAAAATGCTAAGTATAGGGAACGTCATGAGTTATTATTAGGGTACTGGGCAATTATTAAGGTACAAGGAAACAAACAGAACTTTTAACCTGCACATATGAAACAAATACTATTTTTATTTTATGTTATTTAAACAATGTCTGTAGTGATGTATCTTACCAACTAAGGAGAGAGAGCATATTGTCATGTGGAGTAGTCATTAATCATTGTTAAACATAAATTTATTTCATTTTAATTTAGTTACATGTCTACATACCTTATGAAAAGCATTATGAGAGATAAGAATACTGGCCATCTAGACTTCAGATAAATAAGGATGAGACAAGAATCAATGCCAAAATGTATACCTTGTGCCAGAAGCAATGCTACCATCTCCTCATGGCCTTCACGGGCAGCTTCCATGAGAGGTGTATAGCCTTCATCATTGACCTCCTCCAAGTTAGCCCCTCTCTCAATCAGCAAAGCTGCTAACTCCACATGCCCTCCACAAGCTGCCAGGGTCAATGGAGATTCAAATGAATCTGCCGGCATGTTCACCTGTGCACCACTGTCCAACAGTAACCGTGCCACTTCTACATGACCGTCCTAACCAGAACATGGAGAAAAAACTCATAAGTCACACTCTAAAGTTAAGAACAGGAAATCCAAGATTTTTGGTACCTGTGCTATTCTCACTGAAGAGTCTTGCCACCAATGGTATATGCACTCTTTAATGTGTGAACTCCTAAGCATACTTGTGGCACAGTCATTAAAAATAGACAAGACCTTCAAATGTGTGGTATGTAGTGGTTCATACTTAGTCTCCCTAAAAGGAATTTGTGACAGCAGTTCAGAGACGGGACAATGTCAGATGCAAATTCATGTTATAAATTACTAGTACTCTCACCATGCAGGCTTCCATTAGGGCTGTGTGCATCTCGTCTGTCTTGTGCTCCTGGTCAGCCCCTGCTTCCAAGAGAAAACGCACCATGTCCAAGTGGCCTGTATCAACACAGAACACTCAATTACTGTAAAAATCTCAATATATTTCTGCTTGGATCTACCAACAAACAACGATGTGCATGAGTACATCTAAGAATGTAGAGTTTAATCTATGACCACAGTGGCACACACCTTTATAGCAGGCCAATGTGAGCGCACTTTCTTTAAACTCATTGGAGTGTGTGTTGATCCCAGCGCCGTACTCCAAGAGGACACGAGCCACTTCCACATGGCCTGCACTGGCCGCCTCCATGAGAGGCGTGTGCCCGTTCTCATTGTGATCCTCAATGTTGGCTCCCTCTTTCAGCAGAACTTTGACCACATCCAAAAAGCCACCCGCACATGCATACGTGAGTGCAGTGTTACCTAGGATCCAGAGAACAAATAAAAAAAAAAAATCCAATACAAACGAGTTGATTGTAAAGTACACAATGCACAATAAAATTAATGACAATGACACCACCTGATTTGGGCGAAATAACACTGAACACTAAAAAACATTCTGTTGTACCCGTAGAGGACTGTGCATTGACATCTGCTCCATGCATCAGGAGTAGCCTTACGATGTCTACATAACCACCACTGGCAGCAGCCATGAGGGGTGTGATATCTCCTTTGATGCCTCTGTCCTCTACGTTTGCATGCATGGCGAGCAAAACCTAGAGAAATGCAAAGTACATACAAAATGTTTGGGTAAAAAGATTTTAAAACAGAAACAAAGAGTAACAATATAATCATATTACACAGAAAACATGGTAGGCCTGAATATTCTCTAAAAATGTATACATGTGTATTTCACCATTCCAAGATGTGCTTTCTTTGTGTTCTCTCAACAGCACAAAAATATATAGAAAAGTAGATGAATTAACATTACTATCTTAATTTAGTACTAAAATAATGAAAAATTATATATTGTCACAAAAAAGCAAAAAATATGTGGAAGATATTTGCAGTGAACTGCAACAAACTGTGGGACTTCCTCAAATAGTTATTAGATCGGTTCTAAGAAAAAATCCGCAAATGACTGGAGCCGGGAAGTCTGAACCACAACTTTGCGACAGTTTACTGCAATACTGCAATTATAAGAGGTGCACATGAATGCACACAGGGCAACAACAACATAAAAACAGTGTGTGTGCATAACGAGAATGTGTGTACACTCAACCTGTGCAAGTTCATAGTATCCAGCGGAGCACGCCAGACACAGCAAACTCTCTCCTTCTTCTGTGTGCTCGTTGACGCTGCGGCCCTCATCCAGCAGCTTCCTCACTGCATTCACATCTCCATCAGAGCAGGCCTCAGCCAGGCTACGGCTAAAAATAACCAGACTGCTACAATTACTGTGACTGTGCAGGCGATGCTAAGATAGCTAAGATAGAATACTCCTTGACAGAGATTAATAATAAGTACGACTAAACTCATACAGTGAATATCTCTCCAAGTGTATATAGCAAGTATAACACCACAAGCTAAACATAACCTACTTAATGATTTGAGGAAAAACGTAAGTAAACACCACCTACTGAAAAAGTTTGAAGTACAATGTGTACATGTGAGAGAAGAGGCCTACTTGTCTGCCTGGTTGGCATTGAGTGTGTTTTCTGCCCTCATGCGGGTGAGGGCTGCGGCGGCCTCGTCCAGTGCACAGCTCACTGATGACGTCAGGCGACGGAGCACCTCAGGATCTGCGAAGGCTTTGCCATCAGCAGTGGAGAGTTTACCAATGCCTGCGGCATCCAGCCACACACCAGCAATACACAGTATCCAAGGCCAACGGCATCCACCATTAGTCACACACCAAAACACATAAGAAGACACAAATAGCAGTTAGACATGTTCTAACCATGCAGTGATGTCGTGCACAAGAGAAATTTCACCAAATAATTGTGAAACTGAAATAATATTGGTATAATGAAAAGTCAGATCAGCCCAGTCTATCGCACAACTAGCACATACCATAAAACCGATAAAGGGCAATCCATGCATGCCTTAATAAATCCATTATAAGCTAAAACAAACCAAGATCCAGTTTCAGTATTTAACTTATTTTGTGTTCCATTTAAAGAAGTTGTCACATCATACGCCAGATACCATAAATATATATCAACAGAAGCAGTAATTTTCAAATTTTCAATACATGAACAGCTATTTTACTTGAACTCTATTGTCTGCTATTAACCATGATCACCGTGGCACCAAAACCATATAGAAAAAAATACACCAGACAAAAGAACGAATCTCTGAAGGGTTCTACTTTACTGGCTGTCAAGACATGCTTCTGGTTTAAAACCAAAAAATATATACTTATAACGTTATATGCAAATGAGCATATCAGCTCTAAAAGGTTGCAATACATATAAAATAAATTAGATATAAATATAACATTGATAAGGTAGCAAAATCTGAACTGGGGCATCTACAATACTAATTGAATTCACTGACATCTATAATATCAGGCCCTTATATTTAACACGAGATGGTATATGCATAAGACAAGATGAGCAAAAACAAAAGCATCAAGAGTAGCTCTTAGGCAACACACCACAGCTTCTTGATATGTCTTAGACCCAAATAATGCAGGTCTAACAAAATGAAAGCATGTTACATGTCACAAACAGTTAGTAACTTATCAAGACTTATTTTTTTTACAATGAGTTGATCACCACAATAACAGTCACATTAAGAGAGAAAACAGAAAACAAGGCAAAGCATTTGTAGACATGAATGAAGCATATAAATATATCATATAATGAAAGACAAATTCTGTGCAGACACAGATACAGACAACCATGTACACATATGTTTAGCCACACAGAGCATAGTTTACTAAAGGCCACTGCTGAGTCATGATGGGAGGTGGTGCTGCTGTATGAAAATCCATTGTTGCTGATAATCTCCCCTATGGTTTCCCTGCAAGCTAACTGCACACAGGTTAGACTAAGCTGTACTAGTTCATCCGTGTAGAAAGGGAGGGCTAGAACCCAATTTAGCTGGACCTAAAGGTCACTTTTATATAAACTAAGAACAATACACTAAGCACAACAGCTACTGACTAACAGCTCTACCTGATTGACTGTTTTGTATAATGATATCACTCATGATTCCTTATCTTTCTCTGGGAGATCATTAACATCCACAACACAGCTGGTGTACCACTGACACACAGGGTAACACATTCTAAGAGATAGCAGACCTGTAAGAGTAACACAACAGGATGCATTTAAAAATAAACACAGGCTTTAGGGATTTGTGTGGCTATACTGAGATACTAGCTCTCATTTTATAGGTATCGCTCTACCTGTCCTCTCACAAACTTTAGAGCAACGGGTCAGGTTCTAATGTGTGCTTAACAGAAAAGAAAGCAATAGCTTGATTGTGCATGTACACTGTAAGCAAAGCAGACTATTTACAACAAGTAAGGGTAAGTTGATATTTTTGCAAATAATAGGCAAATACACAAGTATTTTACGCATAAAGGTGGCTCTTTGGTATATAATAGATGCAAGGCAACAGTAACAGAAATAGAGAAAAAAGACAGCCCACAATACAGGTGCATGACGGCATGCAGAGGTGTAAAAACAGTCACCACAGCCATCTAAGCAAGGCAGCTGAAGGTGGGCAAGCAAGAGCTCTCGGCAGACATACCTGCTGCTTCTAGTAACGCCTCCAATCGGGCCTGTGTTTCTGGATCTACTGTTCTCAGGTCAGCTCCATCTGCTGCACTGGACAGAAGCAGCTCTGATGCCGTCTTTAGTACAGGGTTATCCAGGTCCTCCTGGTCTAAGATAAAAGACTCCACCTGTAGGAAGAAGGCACATGAAAAAACAAAAAAAAAAAACTATAGTCACTGAAACAGTATTAATCGGTTATTACAATGTGCAGAATATAATAGTGTTCCATTAAATATTTGATTTAAATCAAATATCAAATTCAAATTTAACTTTTTAAAAACACAAAGCAGATTCCATTAATACTTGTAAAAAGTCTAAATAACAAATTAATATAACCTCACTGAGCAACCACCACTTTCAATCACAATGACAATTCTGTCTGACTGAACAGCAATCACAATAAAAGAGAGAGAATGAGAGAGAGAAGTGGAGAAGGAGAGAAAAGAGAGAGAGAAGCAGAGACTGTGGCAGTTACAACTGAGGTCAACTGTCATTAGAATCTTCGGCCATTTGAATTGAAATAGCCGCTGGAGCGATGATGTAATCCCCTCTGGTTGTGGAGTAAGTTGAAAAACACAAATAAGGGGAGAGAGGACAGCCTGGCAGTGAAAACTGTTTTTTAAAAGAGAAGCATAGATAGATAGATAGACTAACTAGGCCATCTAGAAGTGAGCAAGCACACTTTGCATTCTGCATTTGCGTTACATCTCTGTCTGTAACAGATCTCCATTACAACTTGAGAACACCCTGCATATTAAATACTTCATGAAATGCAAAATTAATTTAAATGTATTCTAATCATTTCAAATAATTAATTGTATATATTTAAGATTAGTGGGGGAAATGGGAAAAACTACAAAACTACCCCAAACACAAAAAATATTAGTGTTAAAGCTCCGGTTTAAAGGTCTAGAAGATAAACAAAACTTTCTATTTCTCTTTACACACAAGTCTCCATTCTCCAGCAGGAGCAGGTAATTAACACACGAGGGCACCAGTGACAAAGTTTAGATTGCCCACAAGATCCAGCCTTCAGGCCTGTTGCCTGGAGACAGAACGCACAGTATTTAGGCCCTGAGCCTCTGGAATTACTGTAAGCACTTAGATGATCTGATCAGCAGGTTTCTCCTCCTGTTCTCTGAACATGCCCTTGACCTCCACACACTTGCCTCTCCAAACAAAGGGCACCAACTGACATTGCATGAAAAATTGAGGAGCAAACTACAAACAGCAGCAGCAACAAATTCTGTCAATGAATTACCAAGGTTCTACTGAGGCCAGGCCAAACAGTGACACAGCTGTAGAGCAAATCTGAGGAATAACTGCAGACCTCACGCACGGCTCCAGACAAAAAAAAAAAAAAAACCCTTAGGAGCCAATGGCTCCTAAACAAAATAATTTGGAAGCCAAAATGTGATATAAATTAGAGCCCGACCGATTTATCGGTTTAGGCATTCTCCGAACTATCGGTATTGGCCTTTATAATGACCAATAAATGAATATTTCAAAAATAAAATAAAAACGGACGAAACACCCTTCAACCATGTCATGAGTGTTGGCATTGTATAGTTTGTCCACCAGAGGGCACTCTACACCATCCCTTTTGGCAACACTCGTGTTTAACGCGCCACGCATCCTGCAAGTTTGATTTGGTGGTGGTTGTTATTGTGTTTTTGTTCAAAGGACTTTGAAGTTTCATATTTAAAGTTTCTATTTTTATACATTTTATTTATCAGAACTTTAATACATTTTGATGTTCCTCTGTTCCATTGTGACAATAATATTTTAGTGAACACTAAATAACGTACTAAAACCTGCCTCTGCTGGACTGGAGCTATTGAGGATTGAATGATTCAGTACACTACCTCATACTGTTAGCAATTTATAATTTATTTTGCTGTTGTTATTTATCAGAATTTAACAGAATTTGTCTCCAGTCCTATTCGAAGTTATATTTATGAAGCTTACCAAGTTTTTTAAAACTGGTAACTTTGATTTGGTTGTTGTTTTTGTGTTTTTGTTCAAAGGACTTTACGTTTCATGTCTTAAGTTTGTGTTTTTATACATTTTATTTATCAGAACTTTAATATATTTTGATGTTCCTCTGTTCTGTTGTGACCATAAAAGAAACAAGTTTCTTTTTAAAATGCATTATCATATGTTAGTTAAAACTCAAATAACTACAAATAACTAATGTTAGGGAAAACTGTTGATGTTTTGTTGCGCGTTTCTGAAATAAAAAACGTTAACGGCGCGAGCTTCTTATCGTGCGATAAAAAAAAATATCGCCGCTAAAATCCCATGTAAAGAACCTAAAATAGAAACAAGAAAAATTTTTGCCAAAGCAAAACTATTTCTCATGTAGTTGATGTTTATTTTTTAGGTCTGTAAAGCGATCAATTAAAACTAGAGTGCATTTCCACAGAGAAAATGCAAAGTGTGCTTGCTCTAATGCAGAACACAGCGTTAGCATTAATATAGCATTAGCATCACGTTAGCATTAGTATCATCTTAGCATTAACATAGGGTTAAGATTAACATAGCATTAGCATTAGAATCGCGTTAGCATTAGCATAGAGTTAGCATTAGCATAGCATTAACATTATTATAGCACTAGCATTATTATAGCGTTAGCATTATTATAATGTTAACATTACCATAGCAGTAAAATTAGCTTAGCGCTAGCATTACCATAACGTTAACATTACTATACCGTTAGCATCAAGATTAACATAGTGTTAGCATTAGCATCACGTTAGCATTAATATAGCGTTAACATTAGCATAGCATTACAGTGTATCCCAATACATTTGTCCACATTGTTCAGTTTTCACATGTATGTCATTGGGATTGTGTCCTGAGGTCTCATATGAAGTTTCATGAGGTTTTGTCACTGTATAGAGACAGAGTCTGTGATGAAAAATGAATGCAAGTGAATGGGGGAAAAAGGGATGAGCGTAAGACAAGGAAAAAACGAATGCAGGTCATCACCGACCGCATTTGTGTGTCGGGGACGCATGCCCGATGAGTCACAAGAAGTTTGGTGGGTTTCGGACGAAGCGTGTCTGAGCAGGACGATCTGAAAATCTAATCCTATTCATTCCCTATGGGGCTTTTTTTCGCCCGAAAAAGGCGAAAAACGCGTGAATGACAAAACATATGAAAAAGCTGCGATCTGCGGATCGGGCCCGACGTGTCAGAGTTGGAACGGTGTCTCTATCTCGAAAGCTTTGGGAGGAGTAGGGGGCCATAAAACGGATGAAAGGAATAATAAAAACTAGACTGCATTTCCGCAGAGAAAATGCAAAGTGTGCTTGCTCAAATGCCAAACACAGCTTTTTATTTTTTTATTTAATTATTTATTCATTTTAATTAAAAGCTTTTATTTTGTAATGTTAAGAGTTTTTTACTTTTACATCAAGGGACTTTTATAAATTCCTGAAGAAATTTTAAATGGGACTGCCGCCAACAAACACCCTTCGGACGCCATAACAACCATCTCCTACATAGCATAATTGTAGTTTTAGCATTAGCATCACGATAGCATTAGCATAGCATTAACATTGGCATAGTGTTAACATTATCATCATGTTAGCATTAACGTTAACATAGCATTATCGCAGCGTTGGCATTAACATAATGTTAGCATTAGCATAGTGTTACCATTAACATAGCGTTAACATAAGTATAACGTTACCAGTAGCATAGCGTTAACATTAGCATTACTATAGCGTTAGCATTAACATTACTATAGCATTAGCATTTATATAGCGTCAACATTAGCATCACATTAACATTAGCATAGCATTAACATTAGCATAAACATACCGTTAGCATTAATATAGCATTAGCATTAGCATCACGTTAGCATTAACATAGCGTTAGCATTAACGTTAACATCAGTATAGCATTAGCATTGCATTAGCATAGCATTAATATAGCGTTAGCATTAGTATAGCGTTAGCATTAGCATCACATTAGCATTAGCATAGCATTAACATTAACATAGCGTTAGCATTAACATTAGTATAGCGTTAACATAGCATTAGCATTAACATGGCGTTAACATTAGCATTAGCATTGCATTAGCATTACGTTAGCATTAACATAGTGTTACCATTAGCATAGCGTTACATTAACGTGGCATTACAGTGCGTCCCAATACTTTTGTCCACTTTGTGTGTGAGGGTTTGTGTGTGATTGCGTGTATGTGTGTGTGTGTGAGACAGTGTGTGTGCATGTGTGCGTGTGTGAGCGAGTGTGTGTGTGTCACTGTGTGTTTAGTTTGTGTGTATGTGTATATGTATCCCAATACGTTTGTTCACAGTGTTTTGTGTGACAGCTCTGTCCCAATACTTTTGTCCACTTTGTTCAGTTGTCACATGTATGTCATTGGGGTTGTGGCCTGAGGTCTCATATGAAGTTTCATGCGGTTTGGTCACAGTATGTAGACAGACTGTATTCTACCAAAATTGCATTCATTTGAATGGGATGAAAAATGAATGCAAGTGAATGGGGGGGAAAAGGGATGAGCGAAAAACAAGGAAAAAACGAGTGCAGGTCATCATGGACCACATTTGTCTGTTGGGGGCGTATGCCTGATGAGCCACAAGAAGTCTGGTAGCTGTTGGACAACGCGTGTCCGAGCAGGACCATCGGAAAGTTGACCCCTATTCATTCTCTATGGCATTTCGCCCATGTTTGTGGGCGTGTAGCGTCGCCACGGTAACACGAAGCGCTAATAAAAGTAATAGCACACATCGCGTTGACGAGCCGAACGTTTTCATGTATAGGTTGCCTGGGTGCGAGCCACGGTTCGGGCCGCATTAATGTTGATGGAAGAATAATAAATGAATGCAAAAAGCCAGGCGAATAACAATATGGGACTGCCCATAATAAAACTTAATAGTGTGGCTTGCTCTGCAAGCACACTAACTAGAGTGCATTACCGCAGAGAAAATGCAAAGTGTGCTAACTCAAATGCAGAACACAGCGTTAGCATTAACATAGCGTTAGTACTAACATCACGTTAGCATTAACACAGCGTTAGCATTAACACAGCGTTAGCATTAGAATCACGTTAGCATTGGCATCGTGTTAGCATAAGCATAGAGTTAGCATTAACATAGCGTTAGCATTATTATAGTGTTAACATTAACACAGCATTAGAATTAGCTTAGCGTTAACATTAACTTAACATTAGCATTAGCTTAGCGTTAGCATTACTATAGCGTTAGCATTACTATAGCATTAGCATTAATATAGCGTTAACATTAACATAGCGTTAGCATTAACATAGCATTACAGTGTGTCCCAATACATTTGTCCACATTGGGCATAAAAAAAAAAAAATCAAGCTTAGGCTGCTTTGATGGCGTGGCTCCGTCTCCTCCTTCGTTAGCAGAGCTCACATTAGCCGCAC
>JBBPDE010000021.1:6135333-6145555 GCA_037974605.1 Nannopetersius ansorgii | reverse complement strand
CACACACACACACACACACACACACACACACACACACACACACACACACACACACACACACACATATACATATATATGTCTAAACATGTGCACACTGCAAAAAAAGTTAGCGGTAGTGACTCGGTTTTAAGCAATTTCCTCCTCTGGGAAAGTTTTCTGATCATTTATTTCTTCTTGCTGCTGCTGTTCGTAGCATCTGTGGCAGCTGCAGACCAGAATATCCCCATGTGGATCGTCTCAGCATTTTTCTGATTTTTCATTTTGTGCTTCTTAAAGCCCTGTATTTTTATTATTGTGAATTAAATTAGATGAGATGAATTTTCCCAGTGATTATAGTTAACATATGGGCTGTGCCAGTCTTTGTTTTAATACAATATTTTGGTAAAGGCCTACAGAGAGTGTTGTTATATCTTTCAGCAGTTTTTAAAGTACTTGTTCTAAATGCACTTTGTTCCTGCACTTTGTTCAGAATATTAAAATGCACTTGAATTCACTAGTTTTATGAGAGAAGGTATTTAATTGTATAATGTTTCAGCTATCTTGCTTTTAGGCTATTCATGAGTGGGGCCAAGTGAATTATATTATTTCAAATTTTATTTTATATTGTGTACTGTTTGAATGTTAAATAAATATTTTCATATTTTTGTAGCAGATTTATTCTTTTAATAATTTAAATAATCATTTATTTCTGTGTTTCGGTTTTCGGCAAAGTGTTTCCTCATTTTCAGTTTTGCCCAAAAAAATTCATTACGGTGCATCCCTACTGTTTATCTTACCTGTTCTTTGTTATTTTCCATGAGAAGGAGGACTTCACTGACTGTCCGCTCTATCAGTACACCTCCAATCAACCGGTAACATTTCCGTGATGGATCAATTCCTTTGAGGACATCAATCACCAGGCTGCATAAAACAGCATGACAGTATGAGCTAATAGCATGTTGGTGGAGGATTTAAACATACATTATTTCCGTGTTTTATCACATAACAATCCCCTACTCTCACACTTTGTGGCCATACTGCATTGCTCCTGGAAACCTCCAACCACCTGCTATAAAATAAGACACCCAAATGCCAGTAGTAAAATTATCTATGTTTTTCTGAGCATATTGCAATCCCTTCAATATTCCCTTGTCAACTGGATGAGGACTAACATCATATTGCCAGTCTGTACTTAACTCCATTTCACTGCTGCATCTGTAATATTAATCATTTTATGTGCTGCATTTTTCTTTTTCAACTCTACATCTTCTTTGATTGATGATAGGATTCTGTTAATGCTTCCAAAACATGGAACTAAAAGGGCTTAATGTCTTTCTTTTCTTGCGTGCTCTCTGTCCACGCAAGAATGAGCTGCTCATTTTGGTGTTTGCATCTTTTCTCCCATCACTGTTGTCGGAGTCTGTCATTTTCACGAACACTTCCTCCTCTTTCCCAAATCTGCTCTCTCAGTCTTTAATTACACATTAAAAGTACCCACATGCTGGGTTTTTTGGTTTCCAGACAATAATTTTGTTACGCGTTTCGGTAAACATGCAACAAAACTATAGTCCCTAACAGATTTTATTTTTCATAGCTGACAAATGAAAATACAGCTAATTTTCAAGCTCACTCAGAAAATGAACTGAGAAATATAGAATAATTCCTACGTGCTTGTTATTAAATTTGCTTTGTACTGCAGCCCACAGTCATGTTACATACAGTGCTCCTGTAATTGTGCCTGTCCATCCTGTTTTACTCTCAAATATCCCAAAAGAGGGCGTTGTAACCTAAGGCACACTATTTAACACTGAAGGGTGTCTAAGCACACAGCAAGTTCTGATTCGTCAGAATATTTGCAAGTATTTTCATAGATAAACTCTATAGTTGGTTAATTGAAGTGCATTTTTTTACAATATGTGTTAGATTTTGTAAGTTATACTAAAGCTAAAGGCACTGATACTAACTGGCACAAATGAACAATTACATAAAGACTTTCATATACCTTTTAATAACTGTACAGTCCTGAAGTCAAAATATATATAACAGAGCAGTATGATCAGGTTGAATGTGTATGTTGCAGTGGAAAAATAGACATCAACGTCAGTATTTATGTGAAGAGTTGTTCATTCCAAACAAAGAAACAGTTACTTCATATCAGCTACACAAGTTTGTTCAATACCTTATGAAAAAAATAGAAGAAATAAAAACTGAGCTGCATGATTCCAAACAGTAACTTAGGAAAATGTTGTGATTTTAGCTTTATGATTTATGAATAACACAGTACTATTCTATGAGCACCTACACAAGTACAGTAAAATATTGATAAAAATATGCTTGTCAACCTTCCCAACATATCTGGCAATATGTTGCTGATGCTGTGGTTAAAATGCTACAGTCTAAAAAACTTTTAAACATCTTAATATCGTTGAACCTTTAAGATGTAGAATGCCAAAGTAGCATCAGTGTGGTTGTTTGGGTCGTTGCTGTTTTGATAACTGTCTTAAAGTTCTAAGCAAAATGCTCAGGCCTGAAATTTTGCACTGTTAGATTTTGCAGGTTTAGAGTTGGTGGCCCAGCTGTAACAATCTGTCACACGTTTGTTGTGTGGTTCAAAAGCACAGCTTGTGCAGTACACAATGCCTAGTGCCAACAGGACCACAATGAAGACACAAAGAGGAACTAGAAGTGCCACCAGCAGCCAGCTTTTATCTTGTTTTTTCTTGTCATCTGGACGTTGACCAGGGCTGGCAACAGACGACAGACTACCCTCAAGTAGTTGAGTTGCTGAAGGACTGATTCTTTCAGAATGTCCTTTTTTTTTTGGTCGACGTGATGACACAGTTGAAAGTATGTGGTCATGTGAATCATCACCTGGTTCTATGTCATCCTTCAATGGTGATATCCTTGTGTTGTCCAACCATAGATGTGCTTCATTGTCAGTATTTGAAACAGCAAGTGTATTTGAAGTTGTAGCATCCTTTAATACATCTGATGTTGGAGAGGTTGTTGTTTGCTCTGTCCACTCAGTTTCCTTTGTGGTAATATGATCTTCCTCTGGTTTATTGGTAAACCAGCCCAAATCAGTTGGAAGCCACTCCATGCTTGGTGGTTCAGTAAGCCATTCCAAAGTGTTGCTATCTCTTTCCACATCAGTTGTGTAGCCACTGTCATACCAAGGGAGTGATGCTGGATCAGCTGGTTCAATGGTTGTGTAATACCCAGCCTCTTCTTCAACAGGCAGACATGAATACTGGTCCGGCTGCAGTTCATAGCCTGATTCACATCGGCACTCAAATCCACCTATGTAATTTTCACAAGTCTGCTCACAAGTGCCAGGGACTTGGCACTCATCAATATCTTCACAATGGCCTGGATCCTCAGGCAGAGGTGAGAATCCATCATAACACAAGCATGCGTAGGACCCAGGGGAATTCTCACATGTGTGCTTGCAAATAATTTCCTTGCATTCATCCACATCCAAGCACTCTCCAAACTCAGACAGATGGTAGCCATCATTGCAACGACATTCAAATGTCCCAGGTGCATTGACACAGATTTGTGGACATGGATTTTGGGAGCACTCATCAATGTCAAGACAGTTTTGACCATCCTGTGAGAGGAGGTACCCTTCTGGGCACTTGCAGCGGTATCCCTCAGAGCTGAGTTCACAGTCAAACTCACAGTCAGCACTGTGGCATAGGTCCAAAGGTAGGCAGCTCTGCCCATCCTCCCCTAGCTTGAATTTCACAGAGCACTCACAATGATAGTGAGAATCTGCATTAACACAGTAGTGGTCGCAGCCTCCATTGTCTTGCTCACACCAATCCTTTGGAGCATCAGAACAAAGAGGAGCATCTTTGGACCATCCAACACTTCCATCTTCATGTAGCATACAGAGCACAGACTGGTCTCCCTTGGCACTGTCTGGGCAAGACAGGGTAGCCACAGACCCGAAAGGGATGTGGGTGAGCAGGGTGCTGAGCAGGTTGAAAGGTGTGGTGTAGAGTGCAGGGCCCCTTCCTTCATTTTTTAGGGATGAACACATCCCTCTGTAAGTGTAGTGACACAAAAAGCCATCCACAGCAAGCATGCATGAACCATCCTGCCACTTGAAGTTGTTCTGGTCACTGCTGTTTTTGTCTACAGTGTTGTAAGTGATGACCACGCAACGAGGTGCAGAACAGGCACTTGGTAGCTCCTCTCGTTGCCAGTTGGTGTATTGCGTGTCCTGGTCTCCTGTGATCCAGGTGAAGCCCCTCAGGGGACGAGTTGATGAGCACTGCCGAGGTTGCCGCTGGAGGCCAATCCATAGCCTAAGTTTGGGTCTTGGTCCGTGTCGTTCTCCAGCCGAGAGCAGCTCCTGTATCAGTGTTGCCTCCTCTGGTCGCTTCACGATTGCCAGGTTGCCCCCTTTCTCCTTGCAGCTCCTCCAAGACTCACGAAAAGTCTTGCGTTGGAGGTGAATGGAGTAGCAGCCCTCAGCACTGCACACGCCATCCTGCTCCTGCAAGTTCTGTCCAAATGTCCTCTGAGGCCAGTAAATAAAAAGCACAGCAACGATAATACGAGAATATGCAGAACTGCACATCTTCCCCAGAGTCTAGTCTCTTATTCTATTACAGTAATCTTTTGTCTTATTTGCATTCAGCTTTCCTTTCTCTGTAACTTTTGTTCATGAACACCTCTGAAGTATAAGACCCTTTACCTAGAATGGCTTTTGTCTGTAGCCCCTCTGTAGCAGAGAGATCATGAGGGAGGGCACGGACGTATGTTTTTGGAAGAGGGGGCGGGTAACAAGCGAGTGAGTGAACGTGTGGGGAGGAGGGAGCTTTGCACTTTGGTTTTTCCCCTGGTGTCGTATGGTTTTCATAAGTCTGTTTAAGGAAATAGTCTGTAACCCTGCCAGCAGCCCCCTGACATTTGTACTCAGTTCAGCAGACCAATACTAAGATTAGGTGTCAGTAACTGTTCATTGCTTAACTTTTCTTGTTTCCTTAAGTGAAAGGAAAGGTTTGGTGAAAAGTTTTCAGCCCTCTATACACGTTAATTCCTTCCTACAACCCTGGGGGTTAAGCCCCCCTTGTCTTTCAAGCCTAGTGACGTAGATTTGAGACACCTTCCGGATATACTGAAACACCTTCTGGATATACTGAAATGTTTTCACGCACATCAACATGTGAAAAGCCTCACTATTCTATATGAATTTGTTTTTGTTACATAATAATCTATTTCACATGCATTTCATACGTGCATGAGTCCTTTTCATCTGTATGTGTATATGTGTTTCATATGTGTGTGTGTGCGTGTAAGACCATTTCACCTGTATCTGTATGAGTGTTTCATGTATGTGTGTGTGAGTTTTCAGTAGAATGGATGCACGTGTTTCATATGTGAATATGTGTGTGTTTCAAATGTGTTTATGTAACAAAAGTCTGAAATATTTCCTAAACGGCCCCCCATACCCTCACCCTTTGGTCATTTACTAACAGCATCTACAACTAACCACCATCACAAATACATGTGTGAACCTGGAAACCTTTTGTTTGGATTCTGCAGCAGGTTTTTATCTTCTACTTTTTCAAAGTATACTGCATGTGTATGCAAAGCATTTGTTGAGCTTTTAATATTAATACTTCCTTTTAATATTTTTTTCAAATATGTTAAGATCCGATGTCTTTTCATTTGTCAGCTATGATAGGTAAATACACTATACACTGCCAGCAATAATGTTTCATCAGTTTCTTCTGAAATTATCAGCTATGTTATGTAAGCTATTACCAGCTTAAACTGCATTACATTACTGGCTCTGGTTTTACTTTCCATTCCTTGGCAGGCTTGTACAAAACTTGTAAGAGAAAAAGGAAAATTCAATATTTATTGTGTTCACACAGAAACAACAAAAGAATTACTGTATGGAAATCGCAAGCTCTTTAAACCTGACCTTGCACCTGGAAATGAATATCTGACATAAAGTAGCTTTCTGTGTATATAACCCCCCAGAGACACAGATCTTCCTGGACAGTGTTTTTTCAGCTCCCAGATGTTGAAGCATGCTTAATGTAGACACATCTGGCCTGTATTCCACAGTGTCTGTTAAGATTTGTAACTTTTTCTGAAATGGGTGAAGACTTCTGAAATGAGATCTGAAAGTCCTTGAACTGAAGCTGTCACAATTGTAAATTGTATGTTGTGAAAATATTAAAATTGTGTGTAGTCTATGTACATAGACACGATTTGCATGACCAATATTTTCCACCACTGTGTAGAACCAGTCAAAGACAAAGTTCAGCTCCAAACTGTTTGCACAGCCTGAAGATCTTCATTGGCTAAATGAATTCTAGGAATGTTTCATAAAATACAGCTGTGCTCATCTGCAGTTAACCCATGCATGCAGAAAATGCTAGGTATGTTGTATCGCGATTGGTGAGCTCTGTAAAATCCACATCCAAAAAAACACTTGCTTATTTTCAAACAGGTTTATCATGCACAGGTTTGCATGGTATTAGATGCTTTGCAGCTGCGGCATCTGTAGGGTAATGGGAAAGTCCACAAAGAGAATGTTTTGGCAATTTTATCAGTCTGCAAAGGAAATGCTACTATCAAATTGCCTTTAGACTACTACTGTGATTGCAACACAAATAAATTATGCTGCTAAGCACTGCAGAGGGTCAGTCTTTGCCCCACATTTAGGTTATCATGTAGGCTTTTAATTTTCCATGCTATGCACTTCACCCCTCTCCAGACACCACATTTCTTAACTGTTAAGTATCTATATTGTTACTGGCAATTAAATAATGTTGACCTTAATGGAATAACAGCTCAAAATTACATTGGGAATTACATTACAATAAATCATTACATTACAATACATTACAATAAATCATTAAATTACAATACATTACAATAAATTAAAACATTAATCAACACACAACTCCTGTTTGTCTGGTATTTAATGTAACTATAGAATAACAGTAAGCACATAATGTCGGGCAAAATTAACTTATTTTACTCTGTTAGCAAGTATGTATTTATATGTTTGCCTCCTGCAAAGCGTGAACTACCCAGCTCTTTAGCATTCACATAATCACACTGGTGAAGCCTTAGGGAACCAACTGATGAGGAATGTTTAGGAGACTGATGCTCATTTTAAGCTGGTGAGGCTGGGGGGGCAACATCAACATCCTGTTTCCGTTTCTAAACACTCCTACACTCATAGTTCAGAACGGCCTCTATGGCCAGCTGCAATAGCTTGGAGTTAATGGGACACCCACTAACCCTGTGACCTTTACCTCCACACATGATTGTCTCCTCTGCACTAGCTCTTCCCGCACTGATTGAGTGTGTCCGAAACCGCGCACTTGCGCACTTTTAGTGTGCGATTTTAGGGCGTAGTGCCCCGACACTGAAAACCAAGCTAAAACTCAGTGCACTGAAAGAAGCCGGATGCTGCACTGAAATCAGCCAGAAAACGCAGTGCAGAATGATGCACACTATGTGCACTTAATGGGCGCCATTTTGACCACGTAGCGGATGGGACTTTCAACGCGTTTTCGAGTTGGATAGTGGCGGCAAACAGTGAAATACAAGCCCAAGCGGAGGCAGCTAGTTCATATAAATGTAAGTAACATTAATAAAAATATTTCACTGATGTACACTGCGGTAAAACCGGCAGATATTCTAGATAAGTCTAGAAGATGAATGCAGGTGTGCTTACATAAGTAAGCACCATAGGTATGACATGTCCTGAACAAACATGGCAAGCTAATCAACAGTGTATCTTTTTGCTAATACAGTTATACAAACTGCTTGTACAATTTCACTCTGTCAGCAACTGCTTATGCACTCTGTTAACTTGGATTGTGCTGCCAATACTGGCGTGCTGCAGGTGACTTCTCCAATAATTTTCCATCTTTACCTCTTTGATAGAAATGGCCTTTCAATGCTCTTAGCCATGCAAGCCACATGTACAGTATTTATTATAATGTGCCCTGAAACAGTCTTTGGAATGTAATTTAATGAAAAGACACAAATGCCACAAACATTTAGTATTTTAGTGTTATAGATGTTAGTCTCAGAAATTCCACAAACATTTCAGAGCAAAAAAGGTTTTTATTCCATGCCCCTTCTTTCACACACAGAAGACTTCTCTCAGAACTGTTCTTCTCAATCACATCCTCCCTGGCCTTACAATTAATGTTTAATCTATAAAACCTTTACACTAAGGCTGACAGGCCAGGTATGAATGTCTAAGTTGACCTCCCTTTATAACCTCAGCCTGCTCAGGTAATATTTGGACTGGGCATCATATGCTGCCTCCATTACTGCTGATCTATGTAACATCTGAACTTTCTCTCTCTAAGGACCTCACTTGCTTGGACATGAAAACCTTCATACATACCTAGAGCCTTTCATATTGCAGAGGCATATGTGGATGCCTAGTGCTGGACACGAAAGTGCAACTGCTCCTCAAATAACATTCAAAGAGTCGCAATAGCATTCTATTCTATAGCATTCTGTCCTGGGACTGAATAATTTGGGGCGGTCTCCAGTTCTTTCATGCTGAAGTGAGTCTGCTACAAAGACAAAGTATTTCAAATTCTACCTAGGTTTGTAGCACAGCATTTCAAACTGAAATCCACATTATGTGAATCTCTAACTAAATTAATATTTAGAAAGATTGTCCAAAAATGCAACTGAATGTAGTTGCTGGATAGATTGATTTTACTTGAGAAGGTATATCTGGAACCATTTGAGTGTTTTCTGCTCTAAAACACTAGCTTCAATCCAATAAAGTTTTATTAATGAGCAGATTAGATGAATCAGGTGTATTGGAAACAGGGAAAACACAAAAATATGTAGAGCAGGGGGCTTGAAGACTGGGGCCAGGAACCTATGGCCTATACTACTGTTTTGTTTTGTGTACCTGTTTTGCAGTCTCATAATGTATTGTGACGACCGTGAGAAGAACCAAGCTGCAGGCAGTGATTCCAGTTTTCTTTTTCCTTTTATTTTTTGTTCTCCTCCACACAGCATCCACTCAACACAGATCTCCCAAATACAACCACTAAACTACCCCGCCCTTTCCCTTATATACACCCCCAGAAAGTGCGCGAGTTGTCATGGCGACGGCCCCACGCAGGCCGCCGCCCCCCGTTAACCCCTAAATCTCCCGCCAAAAACCCACACATACCCCTCGTGTTCTTCACGTGTTCCTCCTGCACACCACAGTATCTTTCTGCACACAGTTTGATCATATGAGGAGAATTGTGAAGAATCTGTCCCCTGGGACTACCTGTGTATGGGTTTCTTTTACCCATAGTTTCTTTATTTTAGGTTCTGAGCTCCACTAGCAAAAAGCTTATTTCCTGCAGGAGCATTTATACTGAGGACACAACACATCACAACCATCAAAATAGAAGTATTTTTGCAGTAGACAGTACACAGAACACATGTTGGATTTATTTAGTTCCATTTTGCATTGTGGTGTGGATCACTCAGGGGACAACAAAATTCTTTGAAATAAAGTAACAAGTGCCAGTTCAGTCCATCATAGTTTAGCATTTCAAACTCTAAGTGACCTATAATAGGCCTAGACTCCTCACTCTTCCTCACTCTTATAAATACATAGCTTAGAAAAACACACCAAAAAAATGTCTATTGCAATATTTCTTGGTTAGGTATGCTCTTCACTCAAAAACACCAGCAGTCCTTTCAGGTTATTACAATGTTCCGTTGAGAGAGAGCCTTTCCACTTAGCTTTACATCATGTCTTATACCCAAGCAAAACATAACACAGTCACTTTCACAGTCTAATGTGATGTTTATAGGTCCAACCTGTATGTGGCAGGTTAAACAGATATGAAGTAACCAGCAAATTCAACCTACCTCAAGCCTAGTTCTCAATGTGACCAGGTGATTTGCTAAAATAGGGTATTCTGTGCAGTTGGCGAACTCATGTGAAAAGCTCATCATGGTGGTTTGATAAAATCCCAAATTCAGGTGTATAACAAGAGACTACGGGAAATTAGGCATGACGTTGTCACGATTCCTGCCGGTGACCACACGACCACAAATAGATACTTGCCTTAGTTATCCCTCACGCGAACATACACTCACTTTATGCCAGTTCCGTTCCTTTGTGTTGTTTGTAGATTTTGTGTACATTGTTCAATTCAATTTAATTTATTTATATAGTGCTTTTAACAATGGTCATTGTCACAAAGCAGCTTTACAAAATGAAATA
>JBBPDE010000021.1:6103520-6121093 GCA_037974605.1 Nannopetersius ansorgii | reverse complement strand
ATACAGTGACCAAACCTCATGAAACTTCATATGAGACCTCAGGCCATGCCCACAATGACTTACATGTGAAAACTGAAATGCCAATAAAAGAAATAGCACACATTGCATTGACGAGCCGAACGTTTTCATATATAGGTTGCCTGGGTGCAAGCCACGGTTTGGGCCGCATTAAGTGCGACGGCTTTCAGCTCCATTCATTTGAATGGGCAGGCCCATAATAAACGCAAAAAGCAAGGTGAATAACAATATGGGACTGCCATTCAAATGAATGGAGCTTTCAGATCCATTCATTTGAATAGGCAGGCCCATAATAAAGAAATAAAGAAACCCAGGTGAAGAACAATATGGGACTACCATTCATTTGAATGGGCAGGCCCATAATAAATAAAGAAATTCAGGTGAATAACAATATGGGACTGCCATTCATTTGAATGGGCAGGCCCATAATAAAAAACCCAGGTGAATAACAATATGGGACTGCCATTCCTTTGAGAACACCCAAGAAACACCCTTCAGTCGCCAGATCAACCATCTCCTACATAGCATTATTGTAGTTTTAGCATTAGCATTAATATAGCATTAGCATAGCGTTAGTATTAACATTAACATTAACATAGCATTAGCATTAATATAACATTAGCATAGCGTTAACATTAACATTGCGTTAGCATTAGCGTTAATATTAGCATCATGTTAGCACTAGTATAGCTTTACCATTGCGTTAGCATTAACATCACGTTAGCATGAGTATCATGTTAGCATTAACATCACGTTAACATTAGTATCATATTAGCATAGCATTAACATAGTGTTGGCATTAGCATCACGCTAGCATTAGTATAGTATAGCGTTAACATTAACATAGCGTTAGCATTACTATCGCATTAGTATTAGTGTAGCATTAACATTAGCATAGCGTTAACATTACTATCACGTTAGCATTAGCATTGCATTAGCATTAACATTGCATTAGCATTACTATAGCGTTAGCATTAATGTAGCATTAGCATTAGCATAGCCTTAACATAGTGTTAGCATTAACATAGCATTAGTATTAGCATAGCATACGTATTACCATAAGCGTAACATTAGCATAGTGTTAGTATTAGTATAGCATTAGCATAGTGTTAGCATTAATATTAGCATCGCATTAGTATAGCATTAATATAGCGTTAGCATTAATATCACATTAGCATTAGCATCGAATTAGCATTACCATCGCGTTAACATTAGCGCAGCGTTGGCAATAGTATCACATTAGCATTAATATAGTGTTAACATTAGCATAGTGTTAACATTACCCTCACGTTAGCATTAGTATCGCATTAGCATTAGCATTGCGTTAGTATTAGCGTAACGTTAACAATAGTATAGCATTAACATTTGAATCTTGTTAGCATTAGCGTAACGTTGGCAATAGCATAGCTTTAAAATTAGTATAGCATTAACATTCGTATAGCCTTAGCATTAGCATAGCATTAGTAGCGTTAGCAATAACATCACGTTAGCATTAAAATTCCATTAAGATTAGTATAGCATTAGCATTAATATCGCGTTAGCATTAGCATAGCATTAGCATAGTGTTAACATTAACGTAGCATTAAAATTACCATAGCGTTAACATTACCATAGCGTTATTATTAGCATAGTGTAAGTATTAACATAAGCGTAGTATTAGCATAGCGTTAATATTAGCATAGCGTTAGCATCATGTTAGCATTATTATCACGCAAGCGTTAGTATAGCATTAGCATTACTATCACATTAGCATTAACATTAGCATAGCATTAAAATAGCGTTAACATTAACATAGCGTTAACATTACTATAGTATTAACATTAGTATAGCATTAGCATTAGCTTCACGTTAGCATTAGCAAGCATTAATATAGTGTTAGCATTACCATAGCGTTAACATTAATATCACGTTAGCAGTAGTATAGCATTAACATTAGCATAGCGTTAGCATTACCATCACGTTACCATTAACATCACGTTAGCATTAGTATACCATTATTATTAACATAACGTTAGCATTAGCATAACATTAGCATAGTGTTAACATTAGCATAGCGTTAACATTACCATAGCGTTTACATTATCATCACATTAGCATTAGCATAGCATTAGCATAGTGTTAGCATTAGCATAGCGTTAACATTAACATAGTGTTAGCATTAATATAGCGTTAACATTAGCATCACGTTAGCATTAGCATAGAGTTAACATCAACATAGCATTAGCATCGTGTTAGCATTATCATAGCTTTAACATTAACATAGCATTACAGTGTGTCCCAATACATTGTTCCGTTTTCACATGTATGTCATTGGGGGCATGGCTCATATGAAGTTTCATGAGGTTTGGTCACTGTATGGAGACTGAGCGTCTGTGATGAAAAATGAATGCAAGTCAATGGGGAAAAAGGGATGAGCTAAAGACAAGGAAAAAACGAGTGCAGGTCATCACCGACAGTGTGCCCGATGAGTCACAAGAAGTCTGGTGGGTTTTGGACAAAGCGTGTCCGAGCAGGACCATCGGAAAGGTGACTCCTATTCATTCTCTATGGCATTTTGGCCATCTTTGTGGGCGTGTAGCGTCGCCACGGTAACATGAAACACCAATAAAAGTAATAGCACACATCACGCTGACGAGTCGAACGTTTTCATGTATAGGTTGCCT
Source organism: Nannopetersius ansorgii (assembly GCA_037974605.1). Classification (NCBI taxonomy): domain Eukaryota; kingdom Metazoa; phylum Chordata; class Actinopteri; order Characiformes; family Alestidae; genus Nannopetersius; species Nannopetersius ansorgii. The sequence goes on along the minus strand of JBBPDE010000021.1, from coordinate 6,118,412 downwards.
GGGTGCGAGCCACGGTTCGGGCCGCATTAAGGTTGACGGAAGAATAATAAATAAAGAAAGAAATAAACAAACCCAGGTGAATAACAATATGGGACTGTCATTCATTTGAATGGGCAGGCCCAGAATAATAAATAAACAATCCCAGGTGAAGAACAATATGGGACTGCCATTCATTTGAATGGGCAGGCCCATAATAAAGATATAAACAAACCCAGGTGATTAACAATATGGGACTGCTATTCATTTGAATGGGCAGGCCCATAATAAAACTTAAGAAGAACAATAGTGTGGCTTGCTCTGCAAGCACACTAATATGATGTTACACTGTTCAGATGGGGTACACATGATACGTGATAGATGGTATGAGATAAGAATGGGGAATCTTGCCGCGGTTTAATATTCATACTAGACTAAAGAAACACTATCCTTCAGAATAGCATACAGTAAATTGTTTAAATCAATATAAGGTAGTTTTGAAATATAATAAAATGACTACTATAATAAATATGATTTGTCTCAATATATTCAAATTCTTGGCGCATTCTTTTTTTTTAACAGCCTCATCCAATAAAATAATCAGCAGCAGCAGCAGTTTCTCAGTAGCTGAATGGTCTGCTTTGCTGAAATGTTTGACCTTGTGCTCAAGGACACTGGGTGTGACGTCACCGTCGTCAGGAACGCGCTCTCTCGCTAGGTAGCGCTGCAGAGCAGAGTTTACAACAGGTACTGCGCCTCCTTACTTTTATTACCCTACTTCTATTTATAGCCTGGAATTTATTGATGACTGTGGCCATTTACTAGGGAGTATACATTAAAATAAGACATAAGAAGGACAAGCGTCTAATATTATTATACACATGCAGTGTTTGACATGAAGTATTTTAGATGTATTAGCATTAATTTGTGTTAACAAATGTTACAGTTGCAATGAAAATGTGTGAATCAAAGTAAAGATTTTTCACTTAAGGTAAAAGAAAGTATTAACAGTCCTTTAATAACACCATGGAGTTTGTTTAAATAGGAATAGGCTACTTGTGGATTATACTTGTGGTCTCTGCCTATTTGTATATTTTATTAGGTATATTTGTTATGTTAGGTTTGACAAAATGAATAGATCCTTCTGAAGCCTTTACATGGCTTCCAGTTGGTAACTGTGTACCCATTAGTGTTTGTGTAGCTGCTCCCACCTGTGCTGGGGTCATGACCCTAAGTAGCAATCCAGCACAGTATGACCTTCTGTGTCAAAGTTATAAACTTCTTTTACTCCCCCACTCACATCAGATGAAAGACTAGCACACTGAAATGTTAGATTGACAGTGATGTTTGTCTCTGTTAAACCCCGACAAACAGAAAGACAAAATAAGGGTGATATCTTGAACATGTTCCCCATTAACCAAGAAATAGTTAGCCAAGACATTTTTGTGCCATAGGCTTGCCTTGTTTAGTTTTGCACTGGAGCTGTGAGGCTAATGTAGCTAACAAACAAATAAGAGCCAGGCTCAGTTTTGGGTTTTAGACATTGCATCAGCCTGTTCTATCAGTCTTGGAGGCATACTGCAAAACTTAACAGACACTGGACATGGTTTGGGTGTTCTGGTGCAACTGGGAATAAAAGAGGACATCTGTTTTACACACACACACACACACACACACACATAATATATATATACATATATATATATATATATATATATATATGGGCTGTAATGCGTTGTGTGCTCTATGACCTTGAATTCAAGGTCGCTTGTAGATTCCCAATGTCTGTGAGCACTAGTGCTCTCTGCTCCATATAATCTCCTTTATGTCTGGGTAGAGGTGCATTTTTTATGGTCTCATCAGTGATGTTGGGGGAGTTTAATCACTCGGGCTCTGCTGTAGACGGTCTTCTTCAGACATCAGATGTGCCTTCTTAGAGGCTGGTGTGTGTTTCTCAGAGACAGTGGTCTGCTGAGCTTCTTAAAACATGGTTCACACAGTGGGCTGCTTTCTTTTTATATTCATTGTCTTTATCTTCCCTTCTTTTCTTGTCGATATCTTCTCTTCGTTTTGTTTCTTTTGTCTTCTCCTTCCCTCCTATTTTCCTCTCTCCTCTTCTCTGCTTTGGCCCTGCGCCCGGAACGTTTCCCTCTGCACCAGCTGACCAAGAGCCGGCCGGGCCCAGTGTCACAAGACCGAGCAGAGTCTGCGTGTGAGAAGAACTTTTTTCCATACCATCTAAAGCGATGTGTGGAGCTCGGCCAGATGGCTAGAAACACTTCCCTGATCATACACTACAACATTAGGACATCTTCTTATGTTCACTGACCAGAGCGGGTTGCTGTGGTGGTCGCAAAAACGCGTCGAGAGTGTCAGCTTGGTTCCTCTGACCTGTGCAGGGCTGACTTTCAAGACACACTCCTGATCTGGCAGAGGCGGCCTGTTGTGGTAAACAGATCAGCAGGTCACCCGAGCACGTCGTGTCATTTAATAAAGGTTATTAAAAAGCGTGATTTAACGTAAGCCTGAGTCCGGGCCTGTTGGGCAACCACAGCTTCCACTTTTTGATTTAGACCCCGAAAATAGTAGAAGTCTCGTCACAACCAATTTCCACGAGGAGCTGCATGGGACACATCAAACGCGTTCGCCCAGTCGTGAAGCAGGACGGACATTACAGTCGGGCGATAACGTCAAAAGAAGGCGGGCTGAAATTGTATTTTTTCTCCAACCACATTCAGGCTTTCTGCACTGCGATTGTTAATCGTTCGTTCCACTTCCTCACTCAGAGACAGAATTGGCCAATGAGGACCAAACGCCTTTAGTCTATGACGTGAAGGAGGCGGGACCTATCTGAATACGGGTAGAGAACCAGGGGTTCTGGGAAGGACGTAACCGAGAAAGAAAGGAAAAGGGAGGAGGAGAGGGAGGGGAAAGACGACCGGACAGGCTGTCTCACTCGTAGCAGCGGAAGACGAGATTCGAGCTTCCAGTGGTAACAGAAACGACAGAGAAAAGACCTAAATGAGCAGAAACACACTGATTAAAATCCGTCGCCCGGAGGCCCGGATGTTGCTAAGACACTGAGGGTCCTGTCGGCTCAGTCCGACTAGGCCGGTATCGAGGTGTTTACCAGCCGGTTTTAGGATAAAGTTGCGCATTCCCCCCGCTAGCCTACGGTAGTCCTGTTGAAGATCGCTAGCGCGCTGTAGCCCTGTTTGCTTTATTGGACCGGTGGGCTGTAACGGACCACGATTCGTGACATCCGCAAGCGGCACGGTCACACACCGGACAGACTTTCTTTTTTCGTCTGGTTTCTCTCTGTCGTGGGCTCAGTGGTCACAGTAGGTCCTCATCCGGCAGACCGTCTCCTGTAGCGTGTCCACCAACGCTGGTGAGTGAGAGATGCTAAATAATGCTAAATAGAGCCGAACAGAAAGTCCTTACATAGTGTTCCGGTATACATACAATCTTTACTGTTTGTGTGTGTGTGTGTGTGTGTGAGAGAGAGAGAGAGAGAGAGAGAGAGTGGGGTGGGGGGATTAACACATGCAGCATTATGAGTCGATAATCAGGAAATTTTTATGTTATCCGGTCTATCAGGAACAAATGTCTTGTAAATAAAGCTTAACTTTCTTCTATAAATTGGATAACTTGTACTTTAACAGTCTGTTAGCTTAAACAACTCTTCATACCAGTAAGCTTTGATTTATGAATACCTAAGCTTCAGTCTGTGAAGTTAAGACCCAGCTGCTTAACAACAGCCCTATAGCACATAGGCTGAAGTGTGAGGGCACTTAGCGTACGCTCATTAAAGCCAGGAGGAAGGTCCGCAGTAGGCCAGCAGTTTGCTGATGTCTGACCTTGATCGTGTTGTCCTAATCCTCGTCCATAACACTGTGTCAGTGGCTGAGTTTTTTTTTTACAACTACATCAGTCATGTCTCATTTACCATTGGCCTTTATTAGCCATCCGAAAATAAACCACCACACGTCAGATCATCAGAGGCTACTCTGCGTTCAAGTGTTCAATGCTGTTGTAGTCACTGACTTCTTTAAAACATTCATTTCTATTTCTTAGGTGCGTCCCTGACTCCTGCCTTTCTGTGGCACTCTGATTCAGTTACCAGCTCACTTTCACAGGCCCTAAAGTCCACTTTTACTCCTAAAATCTTATAGTTACTCTTCTTTTTTGGTCAGAGGCCAGCATAATGTTCAGCTTTTTAAACAGACAAACTTGTATCAAAGCTTTGTCCGTAAGATATTTACAACTAGACTCTTATTGGTCAGCCTGGGTTTATGAGATGTGGAAGTCAGAGTGAGGTTTCATGCTGCCCAGTTGTGTTCCATGCTTCTATATAGTGTACTTATATACTTCTATAAGTGCTCCTCCTCTTTAGTCATACTTTATTATATCTACACATTGCTAAAACTTTCCCTCTGAACTACTGATTCAGATCCAGTAAGTGAAGGCTACTGTGCACCCAGCAGGACTGGAACTGAGATGGGAATACCTGCTCCTAAGAAGTCGTAATCCAGTTTTACAAATTAACCTTTCACCAGTCAGGGCTCACTTGACAAGGTCACCTTTTGAAGTCTGCGCTGGCAGTCCTTGCTGTGTGCTCACGTTGCATGTGCGCTGTAGTCAAAATGCAGAGGCTAATAAACTCCACTTATCTTCTGTTTCTCTGCTGTTTCACACACTGGGCTTCAAGATAACACTATCAGTCTATCAGTCTATCACTAGGCCACCGCTTCCTGCGTGGCATATTCTGAAAGAGGTTTTGTTTTGTCTTTCTTTTTTCATCCTAAAACCAGAGGCACAAACATAGCAGTTTCTATTGTAATTTTTGTTTGTTAAATTTTGTTTGTTAAAATATTTAGGTCGCTAATGATCAGTAAAGGAAAAACAATTTTTCATCTTGTTTTGTGAAACTTTATTTCTAAACAGTTTATTCATCCTCCTATTTTATTTGTTACACATTTACATTTACATTTACGGCATTTATCAGACGCTTTTATCCAAAGCGACTTCCATTTCCTAACTACAGGGGGCAGTCTCCCTGGGGCAACTTAGGGTTAAGGGTCTTGCTCAGGGACCCAGTGGTGGTGCTGAGGGTAGGATTCGAACTCATGACCTTTTTGGTCCGGAGGCAAGTATCCTACCAACTGAGCTACCGCCACCAATCTCTTGAGTAAATTGTTTTATACATTCATATTACTTAATAATAGCAAAAGTAAAAAAAAAACATATAATTCAACAGCAAAAATGTGCAGAGACAACTTTCACAGGTTGTCAGTTTGCATCTCTGTATATCTCTAGGTATACAGATCTCTTCGCTGGTTGATACCTGTAATCAGCAAAGTTAAATACTTCAGGCCGATCTGCTTAACTTACTTAATTTTCATATTGCTTACAGGTCTTGTGAGCTGTCCTTTCATTTACCAATACTGTCTGATTTTGTAAAACTGAAGATGGAGTTAAATGTGTAAAAAAACAGATAAAACACATTAAATATCAAATATATGAATATGCGAAATAATTATTTTATTGGTCATATTAGTCTCCCTTCCTTATTATTCTCCAGGTGCTCTCTGTGTATCTCCTTAGCTTGGTAAATTATCACCTAGGTGAAATGGCACATTTCCCCATGCAATAGAGTTACTGCCTCTGTCCTTCAAGCCCCCATGTGACTTTGACCTTTGGAATGTGTCCGAGTGCAAGAGTATGTCCCTGCAACACATGCAAAAAGTGTGTAAATGACAGTGAGCAAAAGCAGCAAATATTTGCCTACATGAATGATATTTTCACAATCTCTCAACATTTTCTGCCTAATGGTTTTGATGGGGAAGGCACAGGGACAGACATGTACCCTATTAATGGCTGCAAATCAGACTGCCACTGGTTCTTCCCTGCTCGAAGAGGAGCATATATTCTTAAATGTGGACAGGACAACAAAGTAATATGTATGTAGATAACTTTTTCACACATTCAGGTTTGCAGTGATTTGTTTTACAGGGATCCTGATGGCCAGACTGAACTCACCCATTGCCACATTCTGAAAACAAAAAGAAGTGAGAGAAGTTGTAAGAGAGGTTTAAAGCAGAAAGGTGAGCAAAGGTAAGCAATCTCATCAAACAACTACAAGGTGTCTACTGAATACAGAACCTGGGAGCTTCATTGTTTTGGGTTCGTCTTACGAGCTCTGTAACCTTAGAGTGAGAGGTTTGACGCCGACAGCCCTATTGTTTTGTCTGTACGTCTAGAGCTGCTGATAACTGTTCTTCTAGAGCCCTTTTAGCTGTTGAATAACCGTAACATATTTAAGAAAACTGCCGAACCGGTTTTGCTTTCTCCTTCCTCCCGAAGACGACCAATGACTGACGGCACGTTTTAGAGTCCATGGGGGGAAAAGTGAAGTCCAAAAATGCACCCCAGCCAGACCAATGATGTCGGGCAGGTCACGGTCAGCAGTTAATAAAATCGGGGTTTCGCTGCTTGAGAAATTAATACTGTGATGAAGTCAACTGAACGGTGGTAGTGAGGAAAACTGAGCTTAGCTCCTCAGTCATGGTGAGAGGTGAGTTAGCGACCATGGTGTGCTAAGCTAATTAGGCTAGTGCGGGTTAGCTAGCATGCTAGTTAGCGTTCCTGACTGTTTTCATAAACCTGCCTGGCTGACCTCACCAAACGGGATGAACAGAACCAATCCTGTTTTTCTGCATATTCAAAACGTGTGAAGGCTAAAGTGAACGGAATTGTATTGGTAAGGTAATGCTTTCGGCAGGACCGAGTTAGCTAACATGAAAATGAGCAAGTCAACCACTGAATTTCTTAGCAAAAACCCACACGTTTGTCAATTGACTTTGATTACTTGTAAGTGGAAGTGACACCTCGGGGGGACTCGTCTGAACTCTTCAGGTTGCTCACTGAACCTGTTGAACTGTTGAGTTTTTCCTCTCTGACCTTTATTTCTGTTTCTTGCTATATGGATCAATCGAATGTGTGTCTGCAGCGAAAGGTTAAACACAACCATAGATATGTAGTATTGTGTTCAACATTTCCCCTTCTCTGACCATATTTTCATACTCCTGTCATCTTAAAGTGACACAAAAACATGTAACGTTAAAGTAATATAGAACCATTTTGCCACCTTTGATATTCTAGGAATTCTTGTGTAGTAAATGTGTAATATTTGTGTGGTGCCCGTTATTAATTTATAGTAATTGTCTGGATTTCCAGTAAAAGTTCTCTGTAAGTGTAGTGTTACTATAGGCCGTCTTTTCATGGAAGAACGTGGAAACCTCATTGTCTCATGATCAGTAATTGATTTTACTAAAAAGCAAAGCTCGCCCTCCGCTATATTTGAGGCCATTTAGCCTCATGACAGTAATGTGCTATGTATCTTGTTAAGGTTGGGGTGTGAAGGGACACTGGGTAGGGTGTAATGTCAAAGTTCACAAGTTGCGCAAGTGGTGGAACACAGATTGTAGGCCAGAGTGTTTGCCGACTCGGGGCATTGGGCCATGGCAACACTGTATGCTGCCTCGGGTTACACCATTTCACTACAGTTCTGCCTTAAAACTGTATGCCCCCTCTCTGCCCATCAGTTTTTCTCCTTTTCATTCCTCTAGAGTTCGGTGATCTTATAAGTCATGTGGAGAGCTCCTTGAGAGTAGCATTTTGGCCTCTGGCTTTAACATACATAGCAAAATGAATGGTGAAAATGATAGTAATTGTACATTACTGGAACTGGATTAGAGAAAGCTGGCATTCTTTCGGATGTGACTGATATGGTTTATCATGGCAGTAGGAGATAATTAGGAAGAACATCTGAATCAGCAAATGTGACGTTTAATATCTTGTCTTTGGATTGATACCCCATGCTCCATATCCACTTATTTTCAGTCAGGTTTCTGAGATTACCTATTAGGCTACTTCCTTTTATGTACCCAGTATCATCTGCCATTGATATTCTGCACCTGCAAGCCATTAGGTCTGTCTCCAATAACAAATCACATGAAAAGTAGACATACAGACTAATGTGACATTAAACTTACTGAATGTCCAAATTTCTGAGCTGTAAGATTAGCCAAAGTGTATTTATTATAGTATAAATAGTTATGTTAATATAGCATGTCATTAAAAAGACTGTTAGCATGGAACATTTTCCTATAATAACACATGTTGGAAAAATGTTATTTTAAATGTTATTAATTGAAATAATTTTCTTGTATTTTGCTATTATTTAATAAAAGCAATAGGCCAAATAACCTATTGTGGTTATTGCTTTATTAGAATGCATGTCAGGCCCTCAAACAAAAGCCTCTAAAGGACCTGCTATTTTCAGTATGTGGATGCCAGAGCTGGTGATTCTGGTTTAGTGTTTGAATGGCTTTAATGGACAATTGTGGAAGCTAATGGTAATATGTATTACTCCAAACCAGTAGGGGTGGTCGTCCTTTGCCTTTTGTGGACTTTTTAAAGTATGAAAAATGGTGCCCAATAACAGTGCCATCCAGAAATCTAAACACCTAACACTTCTCATTTAGTAAGGCTCACTTGCTGTTATCAAAGATGTGTTCCCTATTTTTCGGTTGTAACATGTCTTGAGCAATATAGTATTTGGTAATGTTTTTGCCTCACTGAAAGTCTCTGAGGGAAGAAGAGCTGTGGGTCTGGTGGAGTGAGTATGAGACTGCCTGTCTCTGCCTGTTTTTTCCTTCCAGAGGTATAATTAGAGGATTGTCCCTCCTCTCCCCTGGATTAATGACCCTAATCTGGTGTGGGCGGAGGCCAAGGTGCTCAGATTATTGGCCAACTTCAGTCTGAATTATGTATGTTGTGTACATATGCAGATTCCAGTTACAATTGCGCTGGTTATAATTTGAACTCTCCAGTTTTTATCAATTTAAACATCTATTAATTGCTGTGGAAACAGTAGTATGCACACAGGTTTGTCTTCGCAACATGAACTGCATTGTGCTGTATGTCTTTAAACCCTAATGATTTCTTGCCCATAAATACATAAATTATTATATTTTAGTGTTAAAGTACAATAATAGATGATGGCTATTAAAATGAGGTGTGAGATTCATAAGTGAATACTAAGTCTGTTGTTAGAACCAGCTAACATTTCTGCCTAGTAAAAATACTTGTAGTCATTCTTTATAGCATACTCTTCTATAATAATGTTTTGCTGTGGAATTTAAAAGTAAAGTCACTTCTTGTACTTTTCTTTCTATCTCACCCTCCATAGATATCATGTCTTCCAGAGAGCGGCGTTCTGATTTGCACATAAAGGCAGAGCCCAGCAGTCCAGAGGGTGGAGGTGGTGGAGGCAGGACCAGTCCAGGAGGTGCCTCCTCAGACTCTTCGCAGAGTGGTGGAGGTGGTGCTCGGGGGGATGCCGGTGGACATTACTCTTCACCCACATACAGCCCGGCACTACGCTGCCACTTCAAGGAGGATGGGGCAGATGCAGCAGATGAGGGCTCCACCGGCAGTGGTGGGGGTGGGCGCTGCAAATATGCACTCAGCACGCTCCCCAAGAGGCTGTGTCTGGTGTGTGGGGATGTTGCTTCAGGCTACCACTATGGTGTGGCCTCTTGTGAAGCCTGCAAGGCTTTCTTTAAGAGAACCATCCAGGGTGAGTACCTATAATTTAACGAGTACCATATTTAATGAGTACCATATTATTTAACAAAACAAGCCAGTTTAGAAATGTTATTTACCAAGGCAATCCTTAACTAAGGACACTTATGATTGAGACTTATTAAAGCTGACTCAGCAATTTTCGTTGCCCTTTTATGTTCTGTAAAACAGAAAACAGTGACACAATACCTAAATGATTTGTACTATCATTGGCTAAGGTATCTACAGTTTTAACTGCAATAAAGTTAATTAAGGAAATAAATAAACCAATACCTGCATTTACTTACCAAATAGTCAACAAAAAAAGTGATGCAATTGATTACAACATGTCAACTTAGCTCTACTATTTATTACTGTTTTGTAACAGGTTTACCCATGAGCTGGACGATATTGAGTCCTTGACCTCTTATGTGTATATTTATCCTTGCCCCGCCACCCCCTATTCTTTTCTAAGGCAACATTGAATACAGCTGTCCAGCATCCAATGTGTGTGAGATTACCAAGAGGCGCAGGAAGGCCTGCCAGGCGTGCCGCTTCACAAAGTGCCTCAAAGTGGGCATGCTCAAGGAAGGTTAGTGAACAGTGCTGTGCCTTCTTGTCAAGTAGGTGCTTATATGTTGACTAATTTATGTGTGACAATCAGACAGTGGTATAATATTCATACTAAAGCGGTTGTACATTGCGTAGCTAAATTTTGCCTTCATGTTTGTTGTGACATGGAAACAGCTATGACATGCTGTGTTTGCAGGTGTCCGTCTGGACCGAGTGAGAGGGGGAAGGCAGAAGTACAAGAGACGGCCAGATACAGAGAATGCCACGTATCAGAGTGCCCCAATACAGATAAAGAAAGAGGGAGAGAGAGGTAAAATATCACACAAACAACAAATATTAATATTAACATAATTTTTGAAGACAAAGGCCAGTGAAAATGTTTTTCCCCCCATACTGCCCCTTATTGTTGGTGCATAGGGTCCTCGTGATGTAAGCAAATTCTAAACTCACACTAGCCTAAGCCACTTACTTATTCTAACACAGTTGAAAAATCATATTCTAGAACATAAAAACACAAACTGAGCCACAGAAAAAAAAGGCAGAAATATACTGTACTTGTACACTGTACATTAGCAACAGAAAGAATAATAAAAAATGTGTACAGAAACACTTATTAAAAAGCGCTTTTAACAGTCCAAAAAGGTGTAGGTAAGCATCCTGGTTGAACTCTCTTACTCATGCTCATTACTGTGTATTCTGCAGATTTTGCATATTCTGCATATTCTGTTTATACAGTGTATTCTCATGCTGCGTGCAACCAAAGTTCGTATGGGAGTGAGCGTTGTAATCTCGAAACATTGTATGTTGAAACTGTTGTAACCTGAGAACCGCCTGTGTACTGCATAACTAAAACCAGTAGTAGCAGATAATTTTTTAACATTTGATATCAGTTAAAAATAGTTCCATATATGTTGTGTGGATTATAGGCTCTCCTAGCATCATTGTGTCCCACCTGCTGGTGGCAGAGCCAGAGAAGCTGTTTGCCATGCCAGACCCTCTTCAGCCAGACACAGCCCAGCGTACCCTCACCACCCTGTGTGACCTGGCTGACCGTGAGCTTGTCGTCATCATCGGCTGGGCCAAGCACGTCCCAGGTAAAACAAGAGTTGGAGTAATGGCACGAGAAATACATTGAGGGAGGGGAAGGGAGGTGGCTAGCGAAGGTGCTGATCACCAGGCAGCGATTTCTGAAGTCTTTAAAAGGACAGCTGGGAAACGCAGTGAAGAACATATAAGCCCTTGCCTTTTGATGATCTTTCCATACCATTGAGAGAAACAGAAAAATGCTGAGTAATCATATACTTCAGCACAGCTTCTAGAGATGAAAAGGCTTATAATTTAGAGGAGAGCTGGAAGTGGAGAGACAGCTTCTAGAGATGAAAGGGCTTATAATTTAGAGGAGAGCTGGAAGTGGAGAGAGAGACGCACAGAATGTGGGAGATTTTTACATGTAATTGCCATCCAGGGCCACAGCAAGGTTTCATATGACTTGTTCCTGCGAAGCAAAACTCGCTGACTTTTGTCAGTTTTAGGCTATTTCATAGAACATTCTAAATTAATGAGTACAATCTGACATCTGCTTTAAAGGTTGCTTTCAGACAGTCGTCCAATAAATATTTATTCTATTTTCTTTTTCTCAACCATCTCTGTAAGACAAAGACTACATTTCTAAATGGTATCTGAATGGTACAAATTGGTGGACTTTTTTGAGATTTTGTAGGTTTTGGAGAGTATCGTCCTGATCATGGTTATGTCGAGTTGTTTATCATTTTTGAAGGGAAAAAGACAAATAGGATAGATGTATTGTTAAATTAATAGTGACTGCATTGGTGCAATAAAGACACCCCCCCACACACTTCTCTTGCTCCCTCTCTCTATCTCCCTCTCCCTGTCCCTCTACCATGCAGGTTTCCTCTCTCTCTCCCTAGCTGACCAGATGTCAGTACTGCAGTCTGTGTGGCTTGAGGTGCTGGTGCTTGGAGTGGCGTACCGTTCTCTGGGCTGTGAGGACGAGGTAGTGTTTGCTGAGGACTTTGTGCTGGATGAGGAGATGTCGCGTGTGGCAGGCCTGACTGAGCTCAACGCTGCCATCTGTCAGCTGGCTCGGCGCTTTAGGGCATTGCAGCTGGACCGTGAGGAATTTGTCATGCTTAAGGCCATTGCTCTCACCAACTCAGGTGAGCAACTTTAAGTCTTGAAATTCAGTGTTGGTGTAGTACATTCATAATTACTAACTTGATTCTCACTGACTGTTAACCTTTGAGTGGATCACATATGACAGGGCAGACACTAAACGAGTACTGTTATAATACCAGAATTTTTACAGATTCAGTATCAAGCACTGTCACAGTGCTTGATACTGAAACAGTACTGAGGGTAGAACATTAAAATTCTCATATTTTCAGTCAGTAGAAAACCCAAACTAAAACATAAATAAAATCTGGAATTAAAAAATCGAAATATGGCCATATTCAGATTCTGAAGGGAAGATTAAAAGCGAGGTGAAAACTTCCATCACTGTTTTTATAAAAAAAAATAATAAAATCCAATGATGATTGTAAAGGCATAAGCATCACCTAGGGGTAGGATGGAGTTTTAACATACTATTAGTGTAGTCTAAAAATAATTTAAAGTATCAAAAGTTAATTTATATAATTTTGGTCATACTTTATGAAAAAGCATTAGATTTTGGTCAATCATATCATGTAGTTTTGTCAAAGAGTTAAAGGATCAGGCCCACACCAAGGCTGTTTTATAAAACCACTCATTAACTATTTCACCATCAGCTGGTAGAGCATGAGAGCCCCAAGGCTGTGTCGATTACTGTAAACACTCCTTTTAATCTCTAGGACTGCTTAGCCCAAAGCCAGTCTATTTGTTATGCAAATATTGAAAGTCGTATGTGATTGCTTTTGATATAGTTCAGTCCATGATCTCTCACAGTTTGTGTGTGTGTGTGTGCACAAAAGCAACTTTACACAAAAAAGCAGTTTTTGGGTTGGGAAAAGCATGCACAGAGAGAGGTAAAAAAAAAAAAAACACTAGTCGACTTCACTCGGGGGGTGGGGGTGGGCTCTGAAGTTGACTAGTCAACTTTTCTGTTATACTTTTCTTTTCTGTTCTGTGTCAGTGTCTGAATCACAATAAAATACATGTGTCATTGATTGGTTGCATTTGAAGGGGCGCAAAAAGCAAAATAATAATATTGCACTATCGATCGTCACGTTATGTGTCATGGATACTGACAACGGCTCCAAATCTCCTTAACTACTATGTCGATCTGAGACAGCGAGACCAAGACAATCACCATCAAGACTGTGACAAGACCAAGACCACGTAGAAGTGGTCTCGAGACATCCAACTCCAATACAGTGTGCAGAACTGTAAATTTGAAACAGTAAATTTGAAAAAACAGTAAATTTGCCAGATAAGTATATTTTATGCTGCTCATCTTGCTTTGTTAATTTGTAGTTTGAATTTTTAAATAGGAAAAAAAGACCAGATGTTGGCTCATTCTGTGTTTAATTAGTGATGAGCAGTGCTGTAGTTTGACTACTTTGGTACAATAAAGATAAAAATCCCTCTCTGTCTCCTTCTCACTCTTTTTCAAAGATTCTGTCTACATTGAGGACATAGAGGCTGTCCAGAAACTACGAGATCTTCTTCACCAGGCTCTGTTGGAGCTTGAGGTTCAGCAGCGTCCAGATGACCCACAGCGGGCTGGGCGCCTCCTCCTCACTCTGCCTCTCCTTCGACAGACGGCCAACCGCGCCCTCACCACCTTCTACAGCATCAAAACCCGTGGTGGAGTTCCCATGCACAAACTCTTCTTGGAGATGCTGGAGGCTATGATGGACTCTCCCTAATGAGGAACGAGAGTGAGGGAAAGACTCCACAGTAGATGGCATGACTAGTAATTTTTAAAGATGAAGATTTTTTGTTGTTAAAAGAAAGTGCAAGGGCTGAAGACTAAAAGAGGGATGTTTCTTTCTATGGAAGATCCATCAGACTTTATTGACTTTAAAGGGTCATGCATAATTTAAGGTACTAATACTTTGTCAGTTATAGATGGACATCTGCAGCTGTAGATGATTGATCGTAGCTTGAGGTACATGGAGGGATAATTTGTTCTCTGAAAAGAATCTCAGTTAAGTCGGAGGAACTGCTCAGCATGTGAATAATTACGCTTATCATGCAAATTCCTTCAGATTTTATATAGGACCTTCCATCACTGTTACCTTTGGCGCAAGGGTGTGTTAAAGTTGTGCTAAGAAGGAAACTTCAGCCTCTTTCTCAACATGGTAATCTGGCTGATTGGTCATGAGTAGCTCCCCCTGCTGGAACTATAACTAAGCCATAGAACTGAAAATACAGTCATTATTGCAGGCAACCGTGTAAGAAGAGCCATGTTAAACCTACATCCAGTCCCACTTTCCTTTCTCTTCTGGGTCTTGGCAGATTAGGGCACAGTGGTTTTGATGTACTCTGCGATACATGTAAATCTTAATTCACCCAGCAGCATTACTTTGTGTTTTGAAATATGCAAGACATGTAAAGGAATACTAACACCTGCAGAGTGAATGGTGACTGTATTTAGATAGAGAAGTGTTACTTAAAATATACTTCTAGCTGCAACAAACATTTGAAGTGGTTAACACTGAATGCACTGGCACGTGCGACACTACCAGAAATATCGTATGTGTTATAACATGC
>JBBPDE010000021.1:6074442-6084699 GCA_037974605.1 Nannopetersius ansorgii | reverse complement strand
AATTTGGTATACTTTACCATGGGGCACTTCTGAGTCAATCCATGAAATATCTCAATGATTGATTAGAGTGGGCGTGGCCTATTTGCTCAAAAACTCTCTTTTTTTCAGGGTCCAAGCATGAAGCCAGTTTCAAGACAAAATCTTCACAGATCAACATCGTAACATAACTAAACTCGGTACACTACATATACACACACCGAGTTTTAAACACCTGCAAGACAAGGCACATTTTGTTCCATAGGGGGTGCTATAATTTACACGTGTAAATGTCTAAACAACCTCTTTGACATCAATTCATTCACATCTGTGACTGCTATTCGCACTGCACGGGTTCGTCCAACCCGACTTACTGGTGCTCGAGGGCACCCGGGATGCGGACCGCACCGTCGCTTGGACCCCATTAATAACTGCTTGCAGTTCTAGTTTAATTTTTTTTTTTATCCTCATAGTTCACTGACAAGTTTGGTATAGTAAATATGCTCACATATTACATTTGAGATTCTTGAATGAAGGGTGCATTACTTGATTTTAAAATAATTGAAGGAAACACACACTATCTACTATCTATATTTTTAAAGGAAAAGTAATCGAAACAATCTACCTGGAAAATTTTTTATCAATTATAGGTTCTGAATGTCAATTTCGATTACTTTTCGATTAATTGCCCAGCCCTACTTACCATTATACATTGAGCCGATATCCAGCATTTTTTACGATTTCGGCATCTGCCAATATCCGAGTTTTTCAGGCATCTTTGCGGACAGTGTAAGTGTTAAATTCTGATATTTCAGAATTTCTCGTTTTTGCATCTGTATCTCCTTAAAACAACCCTCCACCAATTGCTTTTTAACATTTGCTTATGCTGATAAATGCCTACTTTTTGTTTATATTTACATTTACAAATTCAAAAGACGTGTGCAAATTTGAAGTGAATATATTAAATAGGAAATGTACCCCTTCGCCGAAAGTTGGGCATGATCGAGTGCCTGAGCATGATTGTTCTCAGAGTACTTACAGAGTCAGACTTGTAGTCTGGGAAGAGCTCCACCTCTATAAGCTGCTTCTGCTCAGACAACCCTGTTAGGAACAGGGGAGAGAACAGCAAGGTGCTCAGAGTCTGTAGAAGGCTTGAGCGATAGTGCAGCATGGCCTGATGGGACAGTATACAGCAACAATTAGCAAACAAGACAGAATACTATTCTCAGTCTAGTATTAAAATGCAGACCCCAGAATGATGAGACATTACAAACTGCTTAATATTTTGAAACAATTTGACTCGCTTCATATGATAATGTTGTTGCACAACTGGGTTGTGTTACTGTTATAGAAACTGTCATTAAATATACTAGGACAGAAACATGGATAAAGGATTACACATTATAACATAAGAGTTGATATTTTGGATTGAAACCATTTAAACAATGCTGCAAGCTCTAAACTTACCAGCCTGGCTAATAATTATAGCAAAGAATAGGATGCCCTCTTGTGGACATTGTCAATAAGTAATCTTAACTGGCATGTTACAAATATTTTCTTGACAATATCCAAATGTGCCACAGGTCACAAACTATTAAGATGTCTTGTGAAATCAAAATCACAAAATATTGTAACAAACAGTTTGGGAGAGCTAAATTTTAGAAACCAAATTCTATTAATTAAAAAAAGCAATTCTACAGCTCTGTTAGTAATGCAAAAAAAAAATACTGATATATAGTTTTTTTTATATCGTGGACTACATGTCCGCAGTAACACTAGACCTGAAACTGATAAGTATAAAATATTAAATCTATAATGAAAGAAAGTGTCAATGAAAACTAAAATTAAAATGAATTTCAAAGTGAAAGTAAATTAAACAGACATATAATAAGACTACATTAAAACCGAAGTAGCCTTGGGGTGGATAAAAAAATTTTCCCACTTGTGGAACTAAGAAAGTGTTATCTTATTATAAAACTCTTCCCTCTTACTCACAGATCGAGCCACTGTGGACACAATTGTCCCATCCTTGGTGTAGCAGGACATTTTGACCATGAACATGCCGAGCTGCTCATTAACCGGAGATTCTGGCATCTCCAGCTCAAGAGAAACTCTGTAGGGCTGACCATACATCATCACCTACAGTAGAGACAACTGGTATAATTACTGTATAGTAAACTTGATTTAACTTGAAAGATTTTGGTATGGATTTTTACTTTTAAATATTTTTAGTGCATGTGTTATGCAACAAAGTAACTAGCCTTGACAACTGGTGTAAGAAACTGTATTAAACTGAAAAGATCCCGGACTATTATTTGTGTCTCTGTGTATTTTAAAAACAAGACCCTCACCTGCTCTCTGCTGTTCTTTAAGAGAGAGACATTGGCCACGGGGAATGAACAGAGAATGAAACTGGACGGCTCACAGTCAGTTCTGCAACAGTGTCATAATGATTACAATTACTTGTAACAATATAATAATGTTGCTCCAATTAAGAGTCGAGAAAAACAGCAGCAAGGGAACAGAATACAAACTCAAATACAAAAACAACGCTTTGACAATGAGCACTAACACTCAATGTAAAAAAAAAAAACTTAGGGGAATTCCAGCAAAAAAAAAATCTGCAGAATTAAATCAATAAGAAAAAAGTAATAGTTTGATGTAAAAAGGTGTAATGCACAAAAATCCACCAATGCATCTCTTTACAGGGGACTACTACAAGAGATAACTACAATGCAAATGCAACCACATTACTTGATAGCCAAGACAACTTGTGAACCTTTGAGTTTGTATGTGTAATGTTGACAATGGAAAATGGTAATATTTTGCCTTTTCGTATCCAACATGTACCTATTTATATGCACTGGAAGCTTTGTATAGACCAGACATAGGCAAACTACGGGCCGTTTGGATTTTTAATCCGGCCCGCCAAACTCGTCCACGTTATATTCTTAAATTAAATTTTATTATAAAGACACATCAATCATTTAACCTAGCTGTAATTCCCATCTTTCCCCACCAGATGGTGCACCTCAAAGACATTGACCCTCCCTTGAGTGTGATGCATTACGGTTACTCTCTACTTAATTTTGTCGCTTTGTACTTTCAGCCCTTCAGTAAAAATGAGCGGACCGAAGAAAAGAAAAGGAGACAGTGAGTGCCGAGTGTTCAACAAAGAGTGTACAGCAAAATATTTTTTCACTGAAGTCCGATCAACAGCTGTATGTCTGATATGCCAATACTACTTTAATACTACGTTATTAAATTAATAAATTTGTAAAACAATTTTTACAATAAACTAAGCACAATGGTGTTTTGCTGCCTGTTAAAGGCCAAATCTTTTCATGTAATGGTTTTTACATTTAATTTATATTAGTTCACACAAACATACCAGTCTCCTATTTTGGTCCGGCCCTGCTGTCAAATTTTAGAAACCATTGTGGCCCGCGAGTCAAAAAGTTTGCCCACCCCTGGTATAGACAGACTGTTCATACAGGCTACTATTTTTTTATCTTTTTCATTTTCATCTTTTACTTTAATTTGTGTATTTAATTGTGTCACATGAAGCTACCAGATATCTAAATTTCCTTGGGGCTCAATAACATATGCATGCTGTATGTACATTTTAGTGTTTCTTTGTTTCAGACACAGCTGATCAGTTGATTACCTAGCTGTTCTTGAGTGTTTTAGGGAAACAAAAATGATCTCAAACCACCATAAAACAATGTCTTGGGTGAAGTAACGTATCTGTAACCATTTCATGTAATAGTTTCAGTGATTTAAGAGCATTAAACACTCGTTACAGAGTGTCTGTGCCTGTTTTTTTCCCCACGGCAGTTTTAACTACAATAGTGTACTTGAAACCCCATTATTTTCCAGCAAGAGACACTGAAATTGTAAATGATGCACTGAAAAGGTGGAATGTCTAAAGATTATTATACAAACTATAATACAAAACTGGCACAGTATTCACCATCATGTTCAAAACATCAGTGTACATACATGTCAAATCACATCTCTGTACCTGTAGTGGTAGTTCACTGGTGTGGAGAAGCTGACAGTGGGCATGTAGGAGTAGTAAAAGCTGCCATACAGAAAGACAGACACCCATAGCAGCAGTACCAGCATGCAAAATAGAATAGCGGCCCGCAGCAGGGTACGTCGAGCCCTCAGCAGGGTAACAGCCGCCACGTCCTGGAGCCAGAGCAGAACGGGCCCCATCATTGAGCCCATTTCCTCCAGGCCAGGGGTGTCCCGCCCTGATTGAGGTCTGCTGGTCCCTGGACTGTGCCTGCCCTGTGCTCCTTTCATATAAATCAACTTAAGCACTTTGGCATGAGTAAAAGTTAAATGCCAGAGATACTGCGTTCCTTTTCCAGTGACATTCAAACGTCTACCAATTCAAAAATTTCCGGCATTATTCTCTGAATAAGTTCACTTAAGACGGTTGTATGAAGAGCATTCTTCTCAGAAGAACCCAGTTTCTGATTGTTGTTATTCTCAAAAACCTAAAAAGAACAATATAAGATAACAAGGATAAGGATAATGTTCTTACAAAACAGTGTTGTCTCATAGTTTAGAATTTCTCTGTATAAAAGAATTGAATAATACTAATGAAAATAAGACTTAAGGGAATATTTCTCTGTCCTTTCAGATATAACATACATTGCATGATTATGCAAGACACTGTATTTCAAAACAAACAGTTATAGAGTTGCAGTCGTGTTATGAGTCATTTAAAAAGTGTGAAATGACCGTTTTATCATACAGTGTGGAAAGTGGAAAATTATTTCTCAGCATTTAACCCATTCACCAAGTAAAGCAGCTGGCATCAAGGAAAGCAACACCAGGAGACCAGTGTGTGAGGACGGTACCTTGGTCAAGAGTACCTCAGCGGTGACACTAGTAGCCTTGTGATCCGAAACCCACAGCCTTTCAATCACAGGGGCAACTCCCTAATCACTTGGCCACCAGAGACACATTTGACAAGATGTGGTATTGCTGTTTAAGTGTCAACCGAATTTCTAAACAAATAATTAATTCAGCCAAATAAATGTAAATTAAACCAAATTATAAATATAAAGGGGTTTGGCGTCCGTTACTATTGTGCCCACGGTAGACAAATGAGCTAACAGAGCTAACATAATTACAGAATTGTGTTTGTCTAATGTACTACACAACTGAAATGTTTGAGATATATAAATTTAAGCTACAGTACCACCTCAAGCAAGACGTGCCTAAGAGCAGAGCATGTAGATAGTGAGCTAACATCACCACTGAATGTGTTGTTTAGCTAGAAGCTAGTTCATCATCCCTAGCTGTCGTGCTACTGCATGAAAACACGGGGGAGTAAAAGAGCTCGCTGTCCCAATTTAATAGCTTTTCCAGTCATTAAAACGTGACAGTATAATGTTAAATAACTAACCTGCTTAGAAAACAGAAATCACGTAGCCCGGGATTTAGGCATATTACTAAGAGGAAAATGGGAGATCTTCATAACCACCTTCGACTCCCGCCTACAGAACCTGCACAAGAACTACAAATACGGAAACCGTGTTGGGGCATCCATCCTAGTGTAAAAGCGAATTTGTGTTAGAAATCCACACTTATGCATATTTTTTAAACTCAATTCCACAGTATTCTTTAAAGATATTTCCAAGAAAAAGAGCTCCTGGTTTATCATCTGAGATCATTTTGTTTTTTTTCTGCTGACGGTTTTATTCTGTAACAGAATAACGCCGGTTTCACTGCTATAATAAGAAAGCAAATGGGCATGGCAGGGAAAGGGAGCAGGGGGATACTGATGCAGATTAACTAATGTGGAGATGTGAAGGAGCTGCTAACTTGGGTGGGAGAGACCACTGAGGCAAAATGGTGCCACAGTACAGACTGTGAGGCTGAGACTGCAGCAGTTCCCATGGTAACAAAGGAAAAAGAAGGAGAGCATACAGGGCCGACGAGAGGATGGCTACCAAGTGTTGTTAAATGTTGTTAAATGGCCACACATATTACATGCTGTGCTAAACCATGTCATGTTTTAATTCATGTCATATATTTTTGTCCACCCCCCCCTTACAGACACACACACAAACTGTGGCAGACATGGTACGTGCCAACCTACAGAGCAGATCAGTTCTACTGGAGCCCCCCTCTTACTGGTTTGGCTTGTTCCATTCACTGCAGAGGGGAGATTTCTCTGCATGTACCAAGAGCCTGGTGCTCATTGTAGCAGAATTGCAGTGCATTCGACTGTACAGATCAGAGTAGCATCCACACTGTCTATGAGGGTGGGGTCCGGCTGCACTTAGAGCAAAAACACCGCCAGACAAAGGGAGAGAAAGGAATAAGGAGAGAAGAGGAGGTAGCGCTAGCTCCAGAAGAGGAACGCATCAAGGGTAAGAGAGAGAAGAAGGGAGAAAGGCTGATGGAAGGCCCAGAAGAATGGAAATAGACTAGCACGTTTCTTCTTGTCCCCCCCCCCCCCCTTGCCTCTCCTTCTTCATTCACCCTTGTCTCCATCCTCCTTCAGTTGCTACTGAAATTGGAATTGTGCTTTCTTGTTTCACGGTTGGGCCTATAATATATGGTGCTTACCTTACTGAGATCTCACAGAGAACATTAAATCATGAAATCATTGTATGATATGATCTAATTTTGTATGAACTGGTGATGTGTGAGTAGCCATGATTACTGTGTATGCATTTGGCCCAGTTTAAGCAGCCTGCTGCCAGTGTAAGATGTAGGGATGTATACAGGGCTGTAAAATTAATCAGTGAATTAAGAGTCACCATAATAAGCACTGTTATCTGTTATTCGTTGGCAGTTTCTGAGAAATGTGATGCACCTCATGGAGGAGACTGATTTGTCTGAGGATATGGTCTGTGTGTGTGTGTGTGTAATTAATGCCAGTTTGATCTTCAGACACAATTGTATTCTGATTTAGATTCACCCAGAATTAGTGTCTGAGGATGAAGGAATAAGAAGATTATAAAGTTCCTAAATTAGCTCTGACCATTTGTTTGGCCATAATACAATGCAAGAAGCAGACATGCAGAAGCTGAGTTTATGCTAAACATCACTCCTCTGCAGCATGATGATGGGATCTGTTGCAATTAAATGGTCAATTATCAAGGTGATGTGTAGGTTTTTTAGGACATACAGCTTTTAACAAGGAGAGCAGAGATGTAAGTGGTGGTGAGGATAGGAGGGATTTGCAGGATGCCAGCCTTCTAACTGAAGCAAGACATTTCCTGTAAATCTGCCAATTATTGATTCCTGCAAGCATTAATGGTCTCATGACAATTTATAGAAACAATAAACTGATGCAACCTGTGTGGTTCTTAATCTTCTGCTAGTGATATTTTTTCCAACATCAGTATGTGTGTGTGTGTGTGTGTGTATGTGTGTGTGTGTGTGTGTGTGGCAGGATGAAAGGAGACACCCCTGTGAACAGCACCATGAGTGTCGGTCAGGCCAGGAAGCTGGTGGAACAGCTGAAGATTGAAGCCAGTTTTTGTCGGATCAAGGTGAGAGAAAGATCAAAACAGATGTGGCTCCGATGTCATATTGTATCCTTCTGCTTTTCCGTCCTTTCCTCATGCTGGACACACAATTTCGTATCAGACATGGCCACAGAATCGGGTTAATAGGTATGGCCTATTTCTGACAGCCCCTCCAGCCATGGATGCTCCACAGTCATTTAAGCATTTGAATGATTTCCACTTTCCCCTTTGCTACAGCTTCACATATTTGGAGAACACATGGAAAAGTTTCTATAATGGTTTCATTTTCATACAACCCTTATAGATTCACTTAATAAAAAAGGATATTGGTGTAAAAATCCAGTAAGCAATAAGCCCATGGTCTATAGCTCATATCCTGACATATAAAATTTTAATTACCTGTGGTTGATTTCTACATAGATAATTGTCCAGTTAACTAGCCATCACAAATTCAGCGGATGCAAACCAGACTTTTTTTTTATCATGTTTTACAGTGTTTTACAGTACCTTTATCATGGTATGGTAATCTCTCTCCCAACAGGCTTAAACCAGGTTATTCAGATCAAAGGAGACCTTAGGTTAAGGACATATTACTTCTGCATACAGAAAAAAGGCGAAGGCAGACCTATAGTGATTCCCCTTGTCCTCTTCACTCAGATTTCAGCTAAACACTTTTGTATTAAATTAGATATGAAAGAGAAGATTACATATCAGTTAAAATAAAAAACACAGTGAATTAATCCCCTCACTGTACACTTATTTGATGTGCATTTTGATTTCTGCATAAGTACACACACTTGTATAAGTTTCAACTATGATATTTTCATTTAGTTGCTGTCTGAAACTTCACGTTCATTCATGCTGCTGTTTACACTGCTTACACTTATATGGAAATCAAAATCACCAAAAACACACATCACATAAATTACACAAATGGGGAACCATGACTGAGAACAGTCTGCACAGGGTTTGCCTTGTATGAACATTGCCTGGCTCACACAAGGCAAAACCAGTAAAGACTGGTCTCATTTGCGGTCCTCTGTTGGTGGAATGAGGAAAAGTCTGCCTCAGCTTAGTGAAATGGACAATAAAATACTGTAATATTCTAATTAGTATCAGCTATGAGCAGTAGACAAGGCAATGAGTCCCAGTCTCAGAATCCAGAAAGGGTTATTTGGAGTGATGTAATAGGATGATTTTCAGTTCTTTAATGAACCTTTAATCCATTCATTTGAGAATCAAATTTAGGTGAGATGAACCAACACATCATGTGAAAGTTCCATACCAGTTAAAGGTTAAAAACTGGAAGCCATGACTGATTTCCAAAATTTATTTTAAAGTTTGGGTTCTCAAACTTGGCAATTTTTCTACTCTTAACAGCAGACATTAGAAACTTTTTAAGTACTTAACAAGTGTCTCCAGGACTGGAATGGCACCGTTAGGCTAAGTGCTCCAGAAAAACTGATATTTAAAAAACAGGCAGTATGAGAAGTGTTATAACTGACCTCTAGTGTTTTAGTACTTTACTAAACTGTACCAAATCCTCCTTTTCCCCCCATTTGTATTACAAATACTGACTTCCAGTTGGTCCTTTTGGTATGGAATATTTACACAGTGCAGAGGACTCTGTAAAAAAAAAAAGTTTTTTTGGTTTTTTTTACACACCCAGGTGTCCAAAGCAGCTGCAGATTTGATGGCTTACTGTGATGCCCATTCCTGTGAGGACCCCCTCATCACCCCTGTGCCTACCTCAGAGAACCCGTTCAGGGAGAAAAAGTTCTTCTGCGCCCTCCTCTGAGCGCCTCCAAGGAAAAATGTTATTAGCCTTGTTAGATGATTCTGACTGGTGTACATGCCGTATAGACACACAACAGAAAATATCATGGGGTAGTTTTCAATTTTTGGCCAAGACTAAACGTTCATGACCTTGTTTGTGTGAGGATATGTTGTATTTTCTATGTTCTGAGAGACCCTCTATCTCTATAAAGGGGCTGTGCAACTGAGTGATGTAAGGAACACACACAAGCACATTTTTTCTAACCAATCAAAGGGAAACAGGTGATTGAGTTGTATTTCAAATTTTATTACTCATAGTAATATCCTTTGCTTTATGGAATTTGCCTCAAACAATATACAACTGTAGCGTGTGTATATTTTGTTTTAAGTTTTTTTTGTTTTCAAGTATCCTTTGTAATGACAGTATGGTTATAGATTTTGGCATGGTGTAAAAGTATTTTTTTGGACATATTGGACATGCACGGACCTGGACATGATCATCTGAACCACTAGGGGGTTTACAAAAGGTGCAGTATGGATTTCAGTTTTCTGTGATCAGAATTGCCTTTCTGAATAGTATCAGATGACTGTTAAAAGTCCGAAAATTGAAACTGCAGTCATACAACACTTGTGGTGCAACCTGGGGTTTAAAAAATTACTGTGTATAAACAAAGAATAAACAAAATGCTACCAAAACTTGTGGTTTGTGTCCTTTGCAAGGTCAATAATGAACTACAGAACATAATGGGAAATTAAAAAGTATCCCTCTCTGATATCATGTCCTCTCTACTTTCATGACAGCAGCTGGTCTATGATTGCAAATATTAACCCTCTCAACATCATTTAGCTCATATAATAGGGCACATGCACTTCTTTGCTATGGATTAAATGGGTTTGGGGCTGGACAATAATTCAATATCAATATATATCGTGATATAATTTTTTTCAATAACGGTGATACGATTTTTAAACACATTTCCGATATTTCGATATACATAACCAA
>JBBPDE010000021.1:6050352-6062004 GCA_037974605.1 Nannopetersius ansorgii | reverse complement strand
TCTGCTGCTCACTGAGGTGCTGGTACAGTTCATTCAGTGCCTCACTCCTGTTGTTGCCACAGGAGGGAGGGATGTACACAGCACACAGCTGTGTATGGCTGTATATTCCCTCGGTAGATAAAACGGCCGGCACTTAATAATCTTAAACTCCAACAATGGTGAGCAGTATTTGCAGATCGCAACAGCATCGCGGCACCAGGCGTCATTGATGTAAAGACAAAGACCGCCACCACGGGTCTTACCTCCCGCCACAACAACTCTGTCGGCACGGTAGCATGTTAGCTGGTTGAGCTGGATGGCGCGGTCCGGGACGCTGTCGCTGAGCCATGTTTCCGTGAACACAAAAACACAACAGTTCTTTACATTCCTCTGTAGTCCAGTTTGTTATCCAGTGAGCATGCGTTGGCCAGAACGATGGAGTTCAGCTCTTCGGCGTCCGCGGAGTTTAACTTCAAAGATTTGTTTCTGCTTATGTTGAGCAAAAATGTTCGGCTATATACGCGCTTAAAGACAGATAAACGCGACGAAGACGTACAAAAACACTGTGACTTACAGGACGAAAAACACGAAAACACTGTTTTGTTGGGAGAGAAAGAAGTCGCAGCGTGTGCACGCGCCGCCATCTTGGTCTTGGTCAGTGATGTTGTGGGACGTACCGAGGCTTCGGAGCGTGTATTGAGTAGCGGAGGGAGTGTTTCCGCGAAGCACTTATCGAGGCTTGCTTCATTTAGGGGTGGAGCCTAAAATGATGACGTCCGAAGCCTCGCTGCCGGCTGTACCACGTGACTGCTTTGGAACGTGGTTCAGATTTTGCTGCGAGGTTTGAGGCAAAATAAACCCCTCAGGCTCCGATTCAAAATGTGGGGTTTTGATGGAGAGTTGCGGTCAGTTCAGAGTTTGGATAGAGTTTTGATAGTTTGGATACTAGAGTTTGGATAGCGCTTATATAGTTTGGAGATACTTTGGACAGTTTAGAGAGAGAGAGAGAGTTTGAAGATTTATAAGAGTGAGGAGAGAAGGAGAGGTAAGAGGATGGAGCCAGCTAGGAAGAGGAGGATTTCCCTTGTGTGGGAACATTTTGAGCATATAACTCAAAATAAGGTAAGCTAAATCTAACATAATTTCAGGTGCATTATGTTTGTTTTTCAAGAATTGTATTTTTCACTGTTTCTTATTTTATTCAAAGGTGAGGTGCTTATTGTGTTCCAAGGAGTTGGGGTACAATAACAACACGTCATCCATGCTGAGGCACTATCGTGCCTTGCATGAGAATAAGGAGGAAACTGAAGCTTCACCCACACAAGGTAAATAATTACAATATTACAAATGCACAATTTGTCCATGTTAACTTTTGTTTATTGTGCAAAAAATGACAGGTAACAGACACTGTATTTATTCTCAGCCACCAGGAAACAAGAGCTGGATAAAGCCCTTGTCTCCATGATAGTGAAGGATACACAGCTCTTCAGTATTGTGGATGATATTGGATTCAGGACATTTGTTTCCAAACTGGCTCCCTATTATGTTCTCCATACAAGGCAGGTATGTATGGGTGCATGCATGAAAGACATGAGTACTTTATTGTACGGCTCACAATTCAGCAGTATATATTTGTTTCCTGTAGGCTCTGAAGGCCATGGTGGAGGGTATGAGTCAGCCAAGGAGAAGGTTAAGGCTAAAGTGGAAAAGGTGGCTGCTGTTAGCCTTACGTCTGACATGTGGACATCCATCAACATGGATGCCTACCTGGCTGTAACATGCCATTTTGTAGGTGAGAAAACCACACTCAGTGCAGTTGGGAGTGCACGCATTCCCCCAATCACACACTGCCAAAAATTTAGCCTGTGTAAAAGCTTCCCTGATGGAGGAATGGGGACTCACTAATAAGGTGACATGTATGGTCACTGATGATGCTCCCAATATGGTTGCCTGTGTGAGAGAGCTGAAGCGGAAGCATCGTATTTGCATTGCACACACGCTTAATCTGATTGTGGAGAAGGCTCTTGACCAACACCCTGTGCTCACTGGCATCTAGGCCAAAGCAAGGAAGCTGGTTGGCTACTTTAAAAGCAGCACCACTGCTAAGGTATGCTCTTTCCCTTCATTCCAATTTATAAGAACGTTAATAGTTTGTCTGTGTTCCTACTGCAGTGATTTAATGGCCTACTCATGTGTATCTTTACAGGAGAAGCTTACACAAGTGCAGCTTCATCTGGGGATGGAGAAAATGAAGCTAATGCAAGAAGTGGAGACCAGATGGAACAGCACATGTTTGATGCTGCAACGTTTGGTTGAGCTAAGGGAACCAGTAGGAGCAGCGTTAGCTGGGCTACAACATGACATCCCCTTTTTAACATCAGACGAGTTCAGCATTGTTGAAGGGTGCCTTTCTTTGCTGTCTCTCTTCTACGATGCCACTGTAGAACTGTCGGCAGAGGAAAATGTGTCTGCCTCCAAAGTTGTCCCCCTGATGAAAATGCTTGAGCAAACCCTTCAGGAGGAAGTAACAAAGCCAGCACCTGCAGTCGCACTGGAAATGGGAGACCAGCTCATCAGGCAACTCTGGGAGAAGCTCCACACCTTGCAGTCCATGAGCATCATGTCCCTGGCTACACTCCTGGACCCACGATTTAAAGTAATAGGATTTTTCAGCCAAACAAAAGCCACTGAGGCAATAAAGCGACTGACTTCCGAGTGTGCCAACGTTATACGGTCCAAACAAAGCAGAGAGGAAATCCCCCAGGCTTCCACCTCTCATGATGTCACTGGAGGTAATATATTATTTTACATTTTGAGATCAATTATTCCTATTAGAACACTTACTAACGTGATCTGTGGTTTCCTCTTAGGTAGCAAACTGTGGCATCGTTTAGACACCAGCGTCATGGAGGCACGGAAGACACAGAATGTAACCGCAGATGCCACTGTGGAGGTCCAGCGCTACCTTTCAAAGCCAAATATAAGCAGGCTGGAAAACCCTCCGGAGTACTGGGAGAGGCAAAAAGGACTGTATCCCAATTTGTATAATCTTGCTCTTGCGTTTTGTGCATGCCGGCATCTTCTGTTCCATGTGAAAGGGTGTTTTCAAAGGCCGGAGAGGTTGTGTCAAAAAAAAAAAAGGATTTGCTTAAAACCAAAAACTGTTGAGAAACTGTTATTTCTGAATAAAATTTAATAAAGATTCCCCTGTTCTGTGCATCATTGTCCAAGTTACACAAGCATACACGACTTGCCATATCATATAATACTACCATTTTGTGAAAATATTCACACAGAATACACTCAAACAGTATTTTATTATACACATATGTGATCATTTATGTAGAACAATTATCTGGTCATACATGGTTTGTAATTATACACCTGGCCAGTAGGTGGTGGTGTGTGCACATGAAGCTTCGAGAAATGAACCCTTTCCTGAACCATTTGGCTCAAGTGGCGCGATGCCTCATGAGACTTCATCTCACCATCACTACTGACTACAATGTGCTAAAACAATGTCCACTTATAAACTGCCTCTGGAGTACGAATGCTACTTCCATGTAACATCTTGGGCATTAGACGCAAGACCGGTCCACTTGCACAGGGCCTCAGCCTAATGCGCTTTATGAAAACGAGACTCAAGTCTTCGACATGCTGTGACGGTCCCTGGCTGTGCCTTTAAGAGATCAGCATGTACCCTCCTTCTTGCGAGGACTCCCTGACGCATTGCAGGTGGCTGAACACCAATCCTGTCAGTGTGTTTTGGTCAGCTGACTAGCCGTCGCTCTGCTACAAACTTGGAGGAAAGCCTCGCAAGCCTTTTGGAAGTGGCAGCAGTAGAGCTACTGCTGTTTGATAGAAACGTAACACCAGAAATAACTGCGTTGCATATAAGCTGAAGCGGCAGGGGCATCTAGGTCTGTTGGGGATTTGCTTTTACCGCGCTGTGGCGCACAGACACATTGGGGACAGCTTGGTTGTTAGGGGGTGCGACGTTCCGCGTTTGACCGAACAACCGAGGCGGAGTGATCTCGAAATTTGGGCTCATACAGCCACTGAGCCGCGAGACCAGCCTTCTGACCAACGGCCGGCGGAGAGCAGACCAAGTATCTACCGACAGAAAACTACAACTTTCTTCACTGCAAAATGGTGGGTGCGTTAGTAGTGCGCGCATTCCAGAGTTTTTACGTTTTGATCGATGCCTAAAATGTGAGATTAAGTGATGCGTGGTGTACTGATTGGGTTAGCCAGTCAGCTAGCTAACAATTGAATCGCCTGGCGCGTCTGGATAGTTAGGCGCCTAAAACCTCTAATTCGGAGCTAATTCGGCTCTGAGACGATGAGGCTAGCCATTGATTTTTGTATTTACATAGTGTTAGTCGATTGATCTCAACATATAAACGAAGACACACTCTTTAATTTGTGGATGACTCGTAGGCCTAACACTGTACGATCGAAACGATCCACTTAACCTGCCGTTACTCCAGGTTGACAACTAAACCTATTTTATACCGCTTAAAACGCCAAGCGTAAAGTTGCCGTCATCGTTATTGAAAGCATTTGGCTTGCCGTCTAGTGTTACACCCCATCACCAGGCTGGTGAAGTACTCGTAATTTCTCTGTCCGTTCTTGAGACTGGTGACAAAAATGATTCTGGACTTCCTCAGAACGAACAAGCTAAGTAGAACAACCCTTCGCTTGCAGACTAATTTTTGTTTGTTTGTCAGGTCTACTTTGTGGAAATAAGTGCTGAAAACACAATTAACTTGTTTTTGGCTCTCAACAGGCTGATCAGCTAACTGAGGAACAGATTGCTGGTAATTGAACATATTTTGAGTATTTATTATCAGCACATATTCCACAGGTTTTACATGATTGACTTAACAGTGCTTCCTATTTGTATACTTAGAATTCAAGGAGGCATTCTCACTGTTTGATAAAGATGGTGATGGTACCATTACCACCAAAGAGTTGGGGACTGTTATGCGGTCTTTAGGGCAGAACCCGACAGAGGCAGAGCTTCAGGACATGATCAATGAAGTTGATGCTGATGGTGAGGGGAGGTTTACATGCATAGTTGTATAAAAATACTTGGACATGCAGGAACTCTTCTGTAACGCATTGTCTCATGCTTTTTACTCAAAGGAAATGGAACGATTGATTTCCCTGAGTTTCTCACGATGATGGCAAGAAAGATGAAGGACACAGACAGTGAGGAGGAAATTAGAGAAGCCTTCAGAGTTTTTGACAAGGTAATGAAGAGGGTTTTCATTTCATGAAGTCCTGAACATTTACTTTTCTTGGTGTATTTTTAGGCATGTTCCAGTACAATAACAAACATTTACATGTTATTTGATGTTTGGCATGTATCTGCTTTAATAATTGTCTTAATTTTTATTTCTCTTTGTACAGGATGGAAATGGCTACATCAGTGCTGCAGAACTGCGTCATGTCATGACAAACCTGGGTGAAAAGCTAACAGATGAGGAGGTAGATGAGATGATTCGAGAGGCAGATATTGATGGTGATGGCCAGGTCAACTATGAAGGTTAGTTTTCAGATGTCTCCCTGAAGTTGGAGAAATAATTAAAGAGTAGACACAATATATCATATGTAATGTTAAATTCTGAAATAATAAAAAAGTGCAGTAGTTCTGATGAGTGTTTGGTTTTGATTATGACAACTTTGTGATGTTACTTTCTAATTATATTATGAGTACAGCACTTTCTTTGTGTGCAGTAAGGCTTTCAAATGTATTATTAATGTTACATGATACTAAACAGGGCATTGTTTGTTGAAATGTATTTTAAAATGCAAGTTTAATTTAATTTAACATTGTTGATCAATAGATGTTAAAGGACTCTGGATACTATACAACATGTAACAAATCTAATTGTACTCTGTTAATGTTGTTGGATGTTTTACAGTTGTAATTCTTCTAGTGGTTTAATAAGTGCATTACCTTATCAGGCCAAGAACCCAGGAGAACAGCAGTCTCATTATTTCTGTCCTTTTCAGAGTTTGTCCAGATGATGACTGCAAAGTAAAACTGGAAATCCAAAGGACTATAGCAGACCATATAGTGGGCAGCACTCTCACTGTCAACATTCAACAAGCATTCACAGCCATTTTTTACTGCTTTCCATTAGTTGTTTTTCTCTCTCCTTTCCTCTGTCCCTCAGTTGAACTCTTCTCTGCTTTGTCATTTTTTTTTATAAAACTTTTTTCAAATGGTCAGTTAATTTTTCTTGTCTTCACCGTTCTATAATGTTATTATTATAACTGATTTTGGAAAAAAAAAATATTTACATATATACGGTTATGAAACATACATATGATGGTGATAATGACGATGTAATACATGTATCAATATTTGAAAGATTATATAACAAATGGCAAAGAGCAATGCATGCTTTATTTAGTTTTGCATGTTTCTGTGCTTCTCTGCTTGCCTCTTTTTTCTAACTTGCTAGCTCTCTTTTAAGTGCATGTTTCTCATGCAAACTCTGCTCAGTGGTCTTAGAAGTGTATGGTGGACAACCATTAATGGATATCAGGGGCTTTTAATGACAAAAATGGTCCAAAAATGTACACGTACTGTTAGTCTACTAGCTGCAGTTTGGTGGGGGTGGGTCTGTAGTAACTACCCAGAACAGGTGCTGAAAAGTAGAGTAAAGGATCTTTAGGTTTGACTGAGGGTAGTTCAGAAATGAATAGGGGACCAGTGTTTTCTAGAAGCTGTACTATGTATGTACCTGTTCTTTTTTTTTAAGGATGTGGACATGAACAGCAGGTTTTGGTCCTAAACATATGTTTCTTTAAGAAGCCCTATCATTCCTGTCTCAAGTAAATTCCATCAATCTGTTCTAATTGAGAGGCTCAGTGGGTCTTGTCAGAGAGGATATACCAGTTATTCAAATGTTTTTCTACACACTGAATTTCGTTGTTTGGAGTGCTTGCGGTATGAAGTTTCATACTGAAGATGTAGAATAATTTTCATGTCCACATATGTTCTTATATTTTGAATATGTGTCCAACTGTCATGTAGCTTACTCAGCGGACCATTTCTGAATTTTGGGAGGGGAATTAAGTGTGAGACATGTTCATGATTCTTCCTGCAGGGTATTATGTTTATGTAGATTGTGGGGGGCTTAAAAGTGTTTACGGGTGAGGTTGCACTTTCATGTTCTCTGTTCAAACATTGTGTGCGTAGAGGACCTCTACCACGTTAGAGTGTTAGGCTATATAGCTTGCAAAATGTTCCTAAAACTAGCTTGGTTAAAAAAAAATTAAGCAAATGTAAAGTGTAGATTTGAGTGAACTATGAATAAGGTTACATAGAGAGTTACTGCAGAAAGAATCATGTACTAATAATGTTGCATCCTCTGTACTAACTTTTTTTCTACTGTTATAAATGTAATTTTTGTCATTTAACAGTCTTATTCTAAGGGCTTATTTTCCAGAGAGCCAATGAGCTTAATGTTGGACTGAAAGGGAATTTCAACAAAGATTCTCTGGTTTAGTCGAACACTAGGCTTGATCTCTGGAAAAGTTCCCCTTCTTTTTCCTGCTCATTTAGAGAAGGTTAAGTTATATGTACCATTGCAGAACTGTTATTCTTGCTAAATAAACTTCTGGAACTTGTGTTTTGTATATTAACGCTTTGGTGTTCATTTCATCCCAAATACCTTAAATATGTGAACTGTAAATTATGATTGGTGGTGTATTATTGTTCATGTTCATAAGAGATCCTCATGCATACCTTTCACAGTAAGGAGCCCTTAATCTGATGTGGTACAGCGGTGGGTGTGCTGCTTGGTCTGCTTTGCCTGGCCTTAAACACCTGAAAGCTTAAACCACTATGAAATAAGACTCCTGCTGAGGGTCCTTAATCTACGAGTTAACCATAATTATTGTGGCTGAATGTGAAAAGGTCTCCTGAGAAGACATACACGAACAGCATGGGTCAGTTAAAACACGGGTCTGACTGGTGTCCTACACAGTGCACAACGAAGAGAGTAGAGGGCCATATCGGATTTAGCTAGCAAGAGAGACGAGTTTGACCCCGCCCACTAGTAGAAAACGCTGGGCAAACTGTCCAATAACATTAATAGTGTAAAGCGTTTTTTGTGTGACGGGTAAAGAGACGAATCATGTAACGTGACTGTCGGAAATCAAAAAATAAGGCCAATAAGTGCTTGAGAGGTGGAGCTTGTGATTGAAGGCATTGACCAATAGATCAGCGCCATACTGGCTTGTGAGAAACTGATTCAAGAAAAAAGCACTTGCGTGGGGACGCATGTAATAATCACAGACGGCACCCAATAATTTTAAATACTCAATCTTACTATCATTGGACTCATCCTAATAAGGAAGGCTTGGTGATGCCTTGCCGTGCATAGCCGCAGAGGTGTGAAAGGCCTTGGTGTTGATTTAACTGATTAGACACTGACATTTCAGCCGCTTTTTTTGGCGTACAGTCCGTATTCACAGAAAAGTTGCGCACAGGGGACTGGTCCGTGATTCTCAGGCCAGACTTTTCTTGATCTTTAAGCAGGTCAGTCCAGGCGCGTCATTTTCACCACAGGAGGAAAAAAGGTAAGCCTCCATCCATCTGAGTACATTAACCAGGCTGCTGTTGTTTCTTTGTTTTGAAAAGAAAATGACGATGTTCGTAGGGTACGAACTTTCCCTCTCACTCAAAGAGGTCCTACATTATGGGATCAGTGTTTAAAGAGCTGTTGCCTGGTCATCTCTGCCTCTTGGTCTTCATGATCGACCACTGCCTACTTCCAAATACTGTCCAAACATGTCTGCATGTGCAGTCACCTGGATTGCACAAGCCTTTCACACGGGGTCTGAACTGAACAGGTGTAGGACCCTCAGCATATATATATAGAAATATATATATATATATATATATATATTTCATTCAGAGATTTCTGTACATTGTCAAAGGACACATTTATTCATACTGTACCTGGCACGCTGTTCAATTGTTTTGAGTCGCAACAGACTTCTTTAGTATCATATTTAGTAGTATATTTATATAAATATAAATATATATAACCTGCCATTGCTCATTTTTACAATGTTTGGTCAGATGTTTATGAGGTCTTCATATGAGTTGTCACCTGCGTCCCATTCCTGTTAGCTGTTTCAGCAGCCCTGTATTTACTGATAATACAAAATTGCTACTGTTGTCTTTTAGCATGATAGAATGTTTGACAAAGAAACACATGCTCGTGTAGGTGTTTCTGGCCCTGTAAAATGACTGACTTTCTTAAGCATTTTGTAACTGCATGACATTAACTCTTTCAGAGATTTCTGTACATTGTCAAAGGACAAAAGACTTCTTATTGAACTGTAAAGAATGTGATTTATTCATGCTGTACCTGGCACACTGCTCTCTCTTTCTGTTAATTGTTTTGATTCGCAAAAGATTCAAGCTAAATTTGTTGAGAACTGGGTTTGACTTCTTCAGCAGGGTGGGGAAGTGTCTGTATTAGGTGGTGAGGACACATCAGTTTTCCATTACCTCAGAAAAGAGTTCTTAAAAATGAGCAAAGAAAAGCCCTTTGGCACATGCTTAAGCTGACATGGTCACACCATGTTCTATAACCTGAAGCACAAACTGCATGCTGTAATTAAATGTTCAGTGAAATTGGAGCTGGTTAAATCTGCTCTCTTGATGTGGTGTTGAGAAGGCAACAACTCAATCAGTACTTCACTGCTGACTGATGGCTTGTGAAGCCCAGCAGGTGCCAGATTATATGATACTTAAAGAAACTTGATGACTCTTCTTATGCGAGTCAAAGCCAGATGTGGCATTACTAGGGACAACACAATGCCCCTCTTTATTTTCACATACAGGTCCTGAAACCTTGTGTTTCGGCTCTGGCACATTGTTTGAGCTCCATACTACCGGCTCCTCTCCAGAAAAAAAGTCACCTACGACATGAAGAAACAGCCACTTTTCACTAAAATATAAAACAAAGCAAAAAGGAAAATATTACCTTTCAAAGTAAAGCTTTTGTAATTGTAGTACAGCATATGCTGCATCATGAATCAGAGGCATCTCTTGGAATTGGAACCCACAAAATGGAATAAGACGCAAAAAGCTATCATGCAGAAAACATTTGAAATATACGCAAGATGAAGGAAATACTTCTATGGACTTTGCACATGTCACTAGCACTTTAGTTTGACTATGATGAGAATTGCAGGCTTAAGTTTCACGTTTGTGAGTTGTTTTGCCAGAGGTGCCTCCCAGCTCTAAAGAGCCATTCTTATTTTCAACACCAAACCACACAGTCCTCATGGCAGTGCCTCGTATTTAGGAGCCTTATTTCTCTGGTGGAATGTGCTCAAAAACGTAGTTTTCTCTCCACCTCAGCAAACACCCAAACTGCCTGAATTACCTATCTCTGAATGTGGCTGTCCTGCTTTCATTTTTCATTTACTTTGAATGCTCTATTCATCCTGAAGTTTCTTTTTTGCATGTTGGGGCAACACAGTCGGTGTATTGTAGCCCTTCTTGCGGAACGCAATCCTTACCGAGGGAGTACAGAAAACTGGGCCATTCACAGAAACTGGCAGACACAGGAGCAGAATGAAATCAGACACCTTAAGTACACTGTGATTTAAATGGGTACACTAATAAAAGGAAAGAAGGACTAAAGAGTTTTGTTGTTGTAATGCCAGTTTCACCCATATTACTTAATACCAAGGCCTTGTGAATATATATGTATTCAATATTTTTCTTCTTATATCTTCATTGTTAAAATGGTTTATTAGATGTGAGGATTGTATACGATGCAGCTTTCAGCCTGTGAACACTCCTCAACATGACACGGCGAATAAGGAGCTTCTTCAGCCCCGGATTCACACGCTGCCGAATAAGAAGCCAAATGAATAGGAAGCTGTGAATAAGTGGCCAACTTCAGCGTCGTAGAAGAGCCTAAATAATTTCTCAAAGTTTCCAAACACTCGAGGGTCAAATTCTTCTTCTGGAAGGACCAAAATAACTCTGAGAGCCTCAAGAAATTCCTCTGCTTTGTACGCCACATACTCAGGGTCAGCATCACCTGCTTCATTACTGTTTGCAACTTCAAAAATATCTCTTATCAAGACGTTTCAGCCATGACTGCTAGTGCCATGTTTGAAAGGACACAGCTTCAGACCAAAATAATCCTCTCAACAAGAGCAGCGTTTGTTCCACCCGCTGAGTTTAATGGGTCTGACTGACAGACAGATAAAATAAATTCATGATGTGCGGAACGTTGCCAACATGAAATAATTACTTAAATGTGTCATTAAATATTTAAAATGTTAAATAAAAACATAATTAATTAAATGTGGATTTAAATATGGCTTTAATTACGTAAAATGGGAAATAAAAACAGAATTACTTAAATGTGTCATTAATTATTTAAAATTGGAAATAAAAACGTTTAAGTAATTATATAAAGATTTAATGACACATTTAACTAATTATTTATAAGTGTATTTCCAATTTTAAACAATTAATGACGCATTTAATGATATATTTAATGACAATTCATCTCTGACGTTAGGTAAGGAGGGGGGGCCACAGGGGCGTAGCAGCCCATTTAAAAGTGGGGGGGACAGTATGGTGATGTGACCCAAGGGTGTTCATACAGTATAATA
>JBBPDE010000021.1:6013991-6025579 GCA_037974605.1 Nannopetersius ansorgii | reverse complement strand
AAAACAGAGTGAAAAGTGACCAGAGTAATGTAAACAGAGTAATTAACAGAGTGACCAGAGTAATGTATAAACAGTGTGACCAGAGTAATATATAAACAGTGTAAACAGTGACCAAAGTCACTGTTTACACTGTTTATATATCGGCATTTCGGCATGCTTAGCTGTTTTCTACAAGGCTGGGATGCCAAAAAAAACACAGGAAAGACAAGATTTTCCAATAACTCCCTCAGTGTAAGTGGTGATAGTTTCTTTCAAACTGTTCAACTACTTTTGTAGTTAATAATTTTATTCCTTTCCTCATATTTCATGTAATACAACAAAATCTTTCCTGCCTGGGAGAACTCTCATCATTAAGATTAACAGCATGCCTCACTCCAACACTTAATTAGTCATTTACCACAAGAGCTACTGGAGGGCCATTAGGGTCATCTTTCTAGACCTGCTGTCATAGATGTTTGGGATAAGTCTTATAGAATAATACATCATCACAATCCTCATGATAAGCACTGGATTCAACACTCCTCTGTGATTCCCATTTCCGGCTAACCCACACAATATTAACCAATTTAAGCATCTCTGCTTAGATTGATGAAACTCCTTGTATGGAACTCACTACAATTAGTTGGACTGTGGAGTACACCGGTCACTGTATACAGTCTTGTATACAGTCCAAGTAGGTGTATTAACTGCTTCTGTGTTCATGTAACAAAGTATGATAACTTAATGTTTAGAATATACTCACACATAAACATATTGTGACGAGCAGTTGAAAGGAGGACAGCCGACACGCTGGGAACTTGTCTTTTTCTCGGCTTTTATTCTCCATCACACAGCATTACACAAAAACCCCAGACTCGGCCACGGGAGCAGCAGCGCACACAGCCCCACGCTGCTCCCGGGCTCTTCTTCTCTGCCACGCTACCAGCTCACCCTCGCTCCTCCATCTCCCCCTCTCTAGGCACCACCCTTCCCTTTTATACACCCCCAGGAAAAAAGCCCAGTAACTATGGTGATGGGCAAGTGTGCCCATCACCCCCTCCCTTTCACATCATGCCACCCCAGTGTCCCCACATGAACCCCCCAGTTCACCCCTAGAGGGCCAGCTCGCTACCATATTATATAGACATATACATTATAAATACATAAAATTTTCACGGTTCTTACCAGGGACAGTTCCCAACTGCGACCACTAGGGGTTGCCACCCGACCATGAACTGTCTGTGGACTTATTTTCCTTCCTGATTTCCCTCACCTGGTTTTCCTCCTTCACCTGAATGTATTTGTCCTCTTGATTATTTCTGGTTCCCCATTGGTTTGTTTTGTGTTACCTCCTGCATTTATAGTTGTCTCCCCTTTAGTTCAGTATGCTTGCATACAATCACACCATCCTTATTATGTTCCTGTCTCCAACCCTACTTAGTTCATCTTTCTCTGTAGATTTCTGTCTTCGCACTTGTAAATAAAACTCTGATTGCACTATGGACGTCTGTACCCGTGCCTCTTCATCTCCTCATCCCAGACAGGACATAGCTAGCCGGCCGGGAACGGGTCATCCAACCCTCACTGGCAGCAGTGAGCTCTCCCCGATCGATGACCGCCTCGGAGTTACTTCGACCTATGCACGATGCACCCTCTTCTTCTGCTGCTCCTGTCAGTCAAACTGTCAACTGCTCAGCCACTCCAGTCGGACATGTACTCACCACAGCCTCTCCTGTCAGAGTAGGAATCAGTTTAACTGCTCCTGTCAACCCGGCTCGTCCCCGAACCGGGCGACTCACCTCAACTCCCGTCACCGGTCCCCGAACCGGGCGGCTCACCTCAACTCCTGTTGCCGGTCTCCGCACCGGGCGACTCACCTCAACTCCCGTCGCCGGTCCCCGAACCGGGCAGCTCATCTCAACTCCCGTAGCCGGTCTCCGCACCGGGCGACTCACCTAAAGTCCCGTCGCCGGTCTCCGCACCAGGCGACTCACCTCAACTCCTGTCGCCGGTCCCTGCACCGGGCGGCTCATCTCTACCCCAGTCGCCGGTCTCCGCACCCGGGCGGCTCATCACTACTCACTGAACCTTGGACCAGGCGACTCGATGGACCACAGCTATAGATCATGTGACCAGTGATTTATCGCCGGTCCCCACACCGGGCGACCAGACTCTTGGCAAGTCACTGGGCTCCCCACCAGCTGCTCCAGATGTCCACCCGAATAGGACCCCTGCCTCGGTGGTTGCTATATGGAGCCTGCCTGCTCCTCCTCCTCCGCCTTGGACATAACTCTGGACCCTGCTTTTCTCTCCCCCCCTTCAAATTGGATGAAGGGCTGGGAGCTTCTCTTCGGCGCCCCGGAGTTGCGCGTTGATTTGGGGGTAGGATTCATATAGAGAGAGAGGCAATGAGCATAGCTCATCTGACTGCTGACAGTAACCTTCTGCCTGTCAGTTGTCAGTGAGAGCAGACTCATTTAAAACACAAAAAACATACACAAAGCTAGGTTAATGTGTTGCTTTCTTTCAAATGCTTGACAAAACACTGTGGCTCTTGACCCTATTTCATTCTACAGCAGCTCAAAGCTCACACCATTTACAATAAATGCCCAAAAACTCCTTTGAAGATATTCACTCCATTTTATTTTTTTACAGTAGTAACACACATGACACAGGACAAAAACGTTTATATTAATAGTTTAAATGGGCAAATTTGACAATTAATTTGAGAAAGAAATTTGGTGTGACTGCTTGTCATTAAACTTGTATTTCAGCCACATCCTTTTTAGCACACAGCAGATGACTCACAACATTCAAAGGAGAAACCTTCTGTCAGAGAAGAATGAAGTGGTTATAGTTTACTCTTCCTTAGCGTGGAGACTGAAAACAGACTGTTTCAGATGGAATTTATTATGCTGTGGTTTGTGGCAAAAAAGGGCTCTGAATCTATACTAAATCCTCATTATCCTGACTGGAATAAGAGGCCTGTGTATTTCACGTTATTATTATTATTATTATTATTATTATTATTATTATTATTATTATTATTATTATTATTATGGCATCTTGGGGAGCCTAGTGGTTAGAGAGTTACCCCTGTAATCAGAAGGCTGTGGCTTCGACTCCCAGGACTGCTAGTGGACCTCTGAGGCAACCTTGAGCAAGTTACCATATCCTTACATACTGTTCCCTGGTGCCCCTCGTTGGTGACAGTCTGCCCGTGGTGACAATTACCTGCTTCTCTTGGTCAAAGGATTTAATGCAGATTTCGGACACACCCAAAATTTCACGCTGTGTGCTGTGCTATGTTCATGCGTGACTATAAGGGGCCACGTTACTTTAACCTCTACAAAGCACATTAAAAGAGAGATAGCGCCTCCTGCCGGTCGCTCCTCTGCACTCCTCTGTTCACAATTGCCTGCTCTGCGTACTGTGAAGACAGACACAACCAGCCACAACCAAATGATATGGTTCGTGAGCAACCATTACACCCAACAGGCAACGATTATGCTCGCGTCCGAGCACGAGGGTTCATTAACACTAATAAAAGTCCAAATAAAAATAAAAAAGAAACAGTGTATATATACAGTACAGCATACTCAGCAAACGTTCCCACCAAATCTGTCGACGACTCTTTTATATGTTTCATATAATTCCCGCCAATAAACAAATAACGAATAAATTAATGAATAGATATTTTCACATACTCTCTCTCTCTCTCTCTCTCTCACACACACACACACACACACACACACACACACACACACACACACACTTTTTATTTAATTACAACAGTATTAGTTTTGTTGTAAACGTCTTTATATTGAAAAACCTTTGTAAGTGTTCTCTTGTACATGGCTCCTTTAAAAGAACGGACCTTTGTTTAGAGTCGCCTGATTCACAGTTGTGCGTTCAAGACTTTTTCCTTACAGACCTGTTCGAAGCTGGTAGAGCTGCGTATCTCATAACAACTGAGGGTAATGTGGAAATTCCTTATATAATTTGCTTTAATACTTTAAATAAAACTGTTGGTGAAAATCTGGACGTTGACTAGGTTTGTTAGCTTTGTCCAGCTAGGATAGGTTAGGCAGCTCGGTTTGAACAGCTCAGCATTTCTCCTGCAAGCTTGGCAGAGGTTCCAAATAATTGTCAAATGTACGAGACCATTGTATTAGCTACCTTTGCTTTACTGGAACTATACTAGCAGAAAGACGCATGCTGTTTAATGAATACATAATTGCATGCGATAGAGTCATTTAACCTAAAAAATAGCCAGTTGCTAAATTGGTCAGGAAACCCGTGTTTTGCGGTTAAATAACGCGCCACTGCTGTAAATCTCGCTGAATTTAGGATAATTTGGATTGTCATTAAATATATCTAGTGTGATTCTCGCAGTTTATGATCACAACAAAGCACGAATAGGCCTTAACCTTACTTAACCCTGAAATAGTGAATGATTTTGAGACTGAACTTATGTAATTTCAGCACATTTAGAGAATAGAATAAACTCAACTACTAAAATGTAACTAATGTTCAGTATATATGCTGAATGACAGTGATAGGTGGTTTGTTAAGACTGCTTCATTTTTTGTAAGAAGTGTAGATTAATACATCCTTCTCTGATTTTCAGATATGAGGCTGTATTTGATGCTTGCTGTGACCCTGGTGTCCATCCTCAGGGAGGCTGTGCATGGGGCTGAGAAGAAAAAGCTTCAAATCGGGATAAAGAAGAGAGTAGACAACTGTCCCATCAAGTCCCGCAAAGGAGATGTGTTGAACATGCACTACACTGTAGGTATACTGCAGTGGTGGTTTCTATAAGACTACAAGTGAAATGATGTTTCACCAAGAAAAATAATTAAAAAAAATGCTCATAAAAATAAGGATGATCTAATTTCAGCTCCTTAATAGCCTTACAGTTGTATACGGCTCTTGTCAAAAAAAGTGAAACTGCACCACCCCAACCGCAGTGGAGCAGAATGTCAGTGAAACATGTTTTACCGGCGTCCACATTCATTACAATGTAAATCTCCTCAAACCACGGCGGTTCATGGATTGTCGAGATTTCAATGGACTCTAATGGTAAAACACTACCCCCGTGAAACAATTGACTGCCTACTGTGATAGGGTAGTTCTCCACTAAAAAAAATTACTGCCAGAACACTGTGGCCAATCACCACCTTTGTGTTTACTTCATTATAATTTATGTACTGAGCACTGAACTTAAGTGTGAGACTGAAGCTTCATACATAACAAAACATGTAACCTATTATTTACTAGCATTTATTAATATTTATTTTATATTTTATTATTCGTCTATGAGTGTACAGTAGGAAGGGCAGTAGCTTGTTAGCTTGACCACATGCTAGCGATCACCACCACCTCCCAGCCAAGCTGGAACTGGTGAATTCCTTGGAATAGAAAACCCCTGCTGGTACGACAGAGTGATTAACAACTCCCCCAAGAAGTAGAAAAAGCAGAACTTCGAGGTGAAGTACTTGGGGCAAGAAAATCAAGCTGCACAGGGTGCTGAGCGAGGTACTGCTTGTTTCGCGGCACGCGCTGTGGATGTTTCACCAAAAATATTTTACCAGGATCCGCCACTGTTATACTGTCATGTCTTGTTCATTTTCGAGATTTTCTATTGTCAGTACTTAAGGTTTTTTCTCTTTGTCTTAAGGGAAAGTTGGAGGATGGAACAGAATTTGACAGTAGCATACCGAGAAGTCAGCCCTTCACCTTTACCCTGGGGACTGGACAGGTCATTAAAGGTTGGGACCAGGGCCTGCTAGGGTGAGTTCAATTTTAGTTAATTGTCAAGGTTGACATGTGATACTCATTTAAGTTTTCTTTTTAAGGCAAAAGACAGGATTTATGTCCAAGCACAGCTCAGAATTGGGGTAAATAGCTCTGTTGAATGTGTTTTCTTTTTAGAATGTGTGAGGGGGAGAAGAGGAAGCTGGTAATTCCATCTGAACTGGGTGAGTAAGATTGGAAGCAGCTGTCTGTGTTTACATTAATGCATGTAGAACAAGTACAGTAATAATTGTCTGTTCTAATTTTAACTCTAGAGATTACAAATTGGAGGTGCATGTAAGAGATACATGTTTTGAAATATTAAAATCTGAATGGGTTCACAAGAGGGGCTTTTGGTAGTAGTGGAGCGGCAGTTTTGACACTTTGTAGAGAAGTAGTAGTAACACTGGAAAGAACACAAGGATGTTCTTTGATGAGGGCATGGTGACTCCCCATACAAGCCTGGGGGGCAGACATGTTATATGTGAGAGTTGTTCACAGGCCAAATTTGTCTAGAGATTAGGTTTATTATTGGATTACACTATATTGGATGAAATATGGTTTTAGTATTTAAAATCAATTTAGTCCAGGCTTGGGCTTAATCTAGGTGTGAGAAACCATCCTCATTTTTTTAAAAACTGATTATAACTGGTCTTGGTTATGGAACTACCAAATACTTTCTCTAATCATTGTAATACATTCAGTAAAACAAGTTTTACTAGTCTTTGTTACATTATACATTTTTAGGTTATGGTGAGAGAGGCGCACCACCCAAAATTCCAGGTATGTTTTAAAGTTGTAAACAGTGTGAAGCTTTTACATTATTTTCTGTAACCTTTCAGATTTTTATGTTTGTGCATTTCTCACTGTCTAGACGTAATGTGAGATTACACATACTCCTACTTCCCATATAGGTGATTTTGTTTGAATGGAACTGAAGCACTTTTCTTTATTGACTTCTAAATTTTATAGCAAATACTGTGAGCACAATTTGTTCTTTTGTCTTCTAGGTGGAGCAACCCTCATTTTTGAGGTAGAGCTGTTGAGCATCGAAAAAAGATCCGACTTATAGTGACAAATTTGTGCCTTCTTAACTAGTCTTAACTAGCCAGAATCAGTGTGTGGGACAATCAACAGCCTGCAATCCTTCTGAAGCTGATGGAGTCACTTTTGCTGCACTGGACTGTAAT
The DNA here is from genome assembly GCA_037974605.1 of Nannopetersius ansorgii. Taxonomy (NCBI): domain Eukaryota; kingdom Metazoa; phylum Chordata; class Actinopteri; order Characiformes; family Alestidae; genus Nannopetersius; species Nannopetersius ansorgii. Next base: position 6,018,614 of record JBBPDE010000021.1, on the reverse strand, counting down.
TCATTTCAGGAGGATTGTTCAGTAGCTCACCTTGTTTCAGATAGTGAAATGATTAATGATTAAACATATATAACAAACATCTCTTTGGACCCAACATGTTTTAGCACCATTCTTTATTTTCTTAAGAACCACACTACACATAATTGGTTGAGTGTATACAGTACAGTTTGTCATTCCAGCAAACGGACTGAGTTTGCATTCTCTTTTTGTCAAAGTTAATTTTTGATTCGTTCAGCTGAATAAATGTTTTATGTACAAAAAATTTTTGATTTTTGATTTGATTTTTCACAGAGCTAGGCCAACACTAGTGTCAACTTCGGCACCTTCATAGTCTCCATGAAAGTTCATCATAACCTTTGATCCACATACAAAAAACTCTGGAGGTAATGTAATAAAATTGCCAAATTATTTTCCATGGTATTGCTACAATTGACCTTTTTTTATTCTGGATGATCTTCTGTATTAAAGCAATTGGATTACTTAATCAAGGGTGCTACACACAGATCTGTAAGGTTAAATCCTAGAAAGTCTACTTAAATGATTAAAAACACACAAATTCCCTAACTTGTTGCCCAATTCTACATCAAAATACCTCTAAGACACTTGAAACAATACCATTCACTTTCTTGACTATTAGTTGCCTCAGCCCATCCTGGCTCATTTTGAAAAAAAAAAAGTGTTACTAGTTCTTACATTTAAGAAAGACATTACGTGAAAACTACATGGACAAAAGAGGAAAAGTGTCAATCTAATTTTCTACTCAAAGACAGATGCACCAAGCCATGTCCTATGGCACTTGTGTTTCTGTATAGAACTAAATACCACCAACCATTCCCCATTTCATCTCCCTTACTTTTTAAGCTAAAAAGGACACTACCACACACACACTAGGTGGATAATATATTGAGCAAACAGTACTGAAACAAATTAAGACAGGGTGGTTAACCTGCAGCTAAGATTGACCTGGCTTCTTTGCTTGTCTGCATATTGACAGACACTGTGGTGTAGTGGTTGGGTCTGTGCGCCTGCCTCCACCTCTCAGGGTTGGAATAACAGGGTTGAGGATGGGAAGAGATAGAAGAGTTCAAGGAGTAAGATCCCCTTTCTTTTGTGGCGTGCTCAGCTTCTGCATGCCTCTCACCTTCTCCAGCAGTGCCGCCACAAAGTCCTTCAGGAAGTTAACAGGCAGAGAAAAACTTTTTTTAAACAATGATTGGCATGTATTATTCAGACCAGACTTTAAATGTATTCCAGCCCTACAATTTCATGACAACAGAATACTTAAGTTAAATATAATGTTCAAATTGATTTGAAAAAATTATATAATGTTCAGTTACACCTATGATGACAGGATTTAACAGAAGTTGACCTAGCAGCCAGGGATATGATTGCTGAAATGTGGACTTACATCATTAGGTTTATAACAGTCAACAAGCAGCATCTGGAAAACAAATATTTGATCAACATACGTAAAACATGGGCAAATCGGGCTCTACAAACATTTTTTGTTCTTTATTTCAAAATGTTAAAAATATAACCATTATTTGAAGTACAATGATTTAAAAAAATATCCCAAAACAATTTTTCTTAAATAGGTGTGCCACTAATGGCACAGATAGAAAGTGATGCATACTCTTAAATGGTCAGGTATTACATACTGATCCACCAGGGTAAACAGTGTCACATGTAGAAAATCTCTGTGCTCTTTGAGGTGTGATTTGAATCACTCATCACACCTCAAAGAATCACTCAAATCACACCTCAAAGAGCACAGAGCACAGAGATTCTGTAAACGGAATGGTCTCAGATCCCTTGCCATGTGTTGTTTTTTTTTTTTTGCTCATTTGTTTTGACCATAGTATTACAAATAAAATATTTTTTACAGCTTGCACTTGTCATGTTTACCAGGTAGAATATATACTGTTTGAAGAGTTGGAATTTTACTCTTCTCATTGTATTCATATGCTAAGCAGGAGTTATTGTGAGTTGTATTTACATGTTTATTCGGACAAAAATGTAAACACAACAGTGGTCAATTGTCAAATGTATATTAAGCAAATTAAATTACTAAAATTCATTTCCACTTTTGCTAAGATCTTTAAAGTAAAAAAGAACAGAATATGGCACAAACCTTCACTCTGATGGCTCTCTCTACATCACTGGGTAGATCCAGAAGCTCATCCACATCAATCTCCAGCTCAGGGACTTCATCTTCCTGAAGTACACAAAAAAGAAGCAAAACTAAACGTAAAATTTTGCATGGACAACAGAATCAACAGAAGGATTTGGAATGACATAGGGTGACTGAAGCCACACTTTTCCATATAACTCCTGGTACTTGTATTTATCACCAGAAGCTAGTTTACAGAACATGGCTATTAATAGCTCAGGTCTTTTTTCATAAATGTAATACACTTATCTTCAATAACACACACACACACACACACACACAGTAAATCCCTACTTTAATGCAGGTCGGCAGTCCTCGTCCTCCAAGCCCCCTTGTCCTCGTGCTGGGTTGCTAAGCACTGCGCCCAAACATAAACAACCAGCATGAGGAGGCATGGGGTACGAGGCCCAGATATCACAGCATTTTACATGCCAACATCTATTTTTTATGAATTTTAATGCTAAATTATTAAGAAAAACAATTTTGTAACATAAATTGAGGTACATTTCCATATAAAAATAACTATATATTTTTTGGTACTGTGGAGATGAACACACAGAAAGCTCATCCTGGGATAGTGAAATACTGCTAGAGACAGGAGGTTTAAAAGTAGCCATTTTTTCTTATTTCTTCTTGCTGATCAATGGCTGGTGCCATTAGACACAGGTTTGAAAGTAGGCCATCTGAGACAATCTTATTTTGAGTGATCTCCTGTTATTCATTTAGTTCTTCTTAAAGCCAGGTGTTTTTATTACTGTAAATTAAATTAAAGTACTGTATTTACCCACTTATACCAAAGAAACTGTGTGCTGTGATATGGTCTCACCAACATGGAGGACTTACCTTAAATGTAAAATATATTTATTCTCGCACTCTAAACGTGAATCTGAAACTTCACAACTTCATATGGCTCGGTGACAATTTTTCCAATAAACCCTTGAAAACCATTATTAGCTGAAATAACTGCAGACAAAAGTAATAGGACACCGGGACGTGGTGAACGGTTTTTGGGAGTTATTATGAAAACATGCCATCATTGGAAAAAGTGTGAGATATAATTACATAATTCCATAAAAAGAACATGGTTTATGAGTTAACACCCAAGTCCTCACAAGTCTAAATTCAAGGCACAAGTCTTTATTTCCCCCTTATGTTGTCATGTGGGAAAAGGTTACCTCCCCTGTTTTGCCGGCCCAGATAATTTCACTCCCCTCCCCTAAAAAATTAGCTCTACTGACCGTCAATGCGACTGTGTGAGAGGCCCCTCCCCCACCCTCCATCTTGCCCCGCCTCTCTCCTCCTCACCCCGCCACTCCTTATTATCATTTAAAGCTACAGACACAGATACGGTGCTTCCTTGGGAAATCTCATTGTGGGAATGACTCTAAGTGGTTGTAGTTCTGCACAGAGACTGAATTTTGGAAAGAAATTTCAGATACAGTGTTAGGGGACCACTAAGATCTATATAAAAGCATACAAAATCAGTTCAGTGGTAGGACATATAGAAGAAGATTGAAGGAGGTTCTAATAGAAGGACACTGTATCGAAAATGTAAAAAATAAAAAGAACAAACATGAACTATTTAATGTTTTGAACTGTGAACTTAAAAATAATTACAGTGAATTTGAAAATATATATAAAAACACTTTTTCTACAGATGACAAATAAATGGTTCAAAGCAAGGTTTAATTTTATTTATTTTTTTCTGTTACTTTAGGGTTAAAGTTCAATCTGACATGTACTTTGGGTCTAAAACCTTCAGCATGTTAATGAATCCTGGTTATACACCGTATGTTTGGGCACCAAGTGCATTTATGCTTCTCATATACTATAATAACTGAAAAAAAGAAAAATCCTAAAGAAATTTTTTAATTGGCCTGCCACCAAGAAATACCCTAGAAACTCAATAGCAACCACCTCCTAAACCATAGCAACTGCCTTTCATGCCATAGTAACCACCCAGAATGAGCTCTATCCCAATACTTTTGTCCATATAATGTTGCATGACAGGTATGTCCCAATGCTTTTGTCCACATTGTTCAGTTTAAACAGCCATGTCCTAGTACCTTTGGCCATATTATTTAGTTTCAACAGGTTTGTCCCAATACTTTAAGCCATATTGTTCAGTTTAAATAGGTGTGTCCCTATACTTTGCCATATTTTTCAGTTATTGGTAAATAGCGTCGCCATGGTAAAATGCCAAAATGCCAAATTAAATTTTAAATGGGCCTGCCGACAAGAAACACCCTACAAACACAATAGTAACACCCTACTACACTATATTGTACTACACTATAATCAATATTAGCATTAATATAATAATAGCATTAACATAAGATTATAATTAACTGGGAGTGTGTCCGAAACCGCGCACTGCGCTCAGTGCACTGAGATGTAGTGCGTAGTGCGCACTGCGCACTGCCTTCAGTAGTACACACTGCCGGGGATAAGTG
>JBBPDE010000021.1:5988808-6003339 GCA_037974605.1 Nannopetersius ansorgii | reverse complement strand
TTTATGAATTTATTTTATGTAAGGTGACCTTGAGTGCCATGAAAGGCGCCCATAAATAAAATGTATTATTATTATTATTAAAAGTAATCCAGTGGGATTTTGGATAACAGAATGGATTGAATGGTTTGAAATGAAGGATTCTGAAATCAGATCAGATCATGTAATCCAATCTGAGTTTTAATCTGAATCAAACTTTCACTTTGTGTTGTTCAAACGTTTTTGCTTAAATTTGGATGCATTTGATCCCCAAAATCAGGATAATCCTGATCCCAACACAAAGGCGGATTCAGGTTGGATTTCTGGCACAAAATTAAATACAATTTACCAAAAAGCTACGTTTGCAGGTGTTGTATAGATTTATTTATATTTTGTACAATTGTTGAACTATGACAGTGGCAATGAGAATAAAGTAGGCAATAAGACATGAAGCCTTTTGGTAGTCAATTTATCAGTTGGAAGTAAATTCTCATAATTGCATCCCTGATCACACATCCAGTCTGCCCCTCATCTGGAGCGAACATTGGAGGTTACTCTGCTTGCTCTTCATCATACTCAGGTCTATCATATACATCAGGAGGAACATTACGCCTGGTGACAATGTTATGCAAGACACATAGCATTACAGGCTAGTATTATGTTGCCTGCCACCTTGGGTTCCACCCTCAAGTTAAGGCATGCAAAGCTCCTCTTCAGGACTCTACTTAAGCGCCTAATTGGACATTTTGTTTTGCAGTGTGCAGAGTTGAAGCCTGCTTGCTCAGAATTGTCCACAGTCCAGTCAAGCTGTAAGCATTCTCCAAACCTGGATGGTCATGCCGATGAGTTGTTTCTTAAATGAGAAACTGGGAGAGCAGAAGTGTAGATTAATCTGGCAAAGGAACAAAACCTTCTTATCCAACTACAACAAACTAACCTCATAATGGAAATCCAACTAAAAGTAGAGTTTGAAAGAGCTTAACTCTGTGCAAATGAAGAATGGTAAATGTTCCTTATTTCCTTATTGTGGTGTTTTCTGTTTCTTCCATTGTGGGAATACTATGCATTTAATCGTTTTTTATGTTTGATCAGCAAGTGCATTATAAGTAGCATTGTATGGGAGGTGAAAAGGTCATATAACCTAGAGACGTCAGTCTGTTAGGGTAGCATTGTATGGGAGGTGAAAAGGTCATATAACCTAGAGACATCAGTCTGTTGGGGTTGTGGAATAAAAAGCACGCTCTCTGCCCAGCCACTAGAACAAGAATAGAAACAGCAGTTAGAATCTGCTTTGCGACAGCAGAAGAGCGGAAGAAAAACAGGAAACAGTCGTCGAGGAGAAGGAGGAAGTCGTTGGTGTGCAAAGTGCACAAACTGAGTGCATCAAACCGCAGAACGTTCCAAGAGAGCTTGCTTTGCTGCACACCCTCACACAGACACAAGCGATAAAGTGTAAGGCTGAGGGAGCGCCCCCTCAGACCGGCTTTGGCATTCGTCCACTGCTGCTCTCCTCTGCGCAGAGTACAAGAATAAAGATGAGTAAAGAAAAAAAGGAATTGTGTTGTGTGAATTCGCCAACCAGAATCTGCGGAATAGGGGAAAGGGCGGCGTGGCTTGGAAAGCCAGAGCCCTACACCAAATAAAACACAAGATGGCTTTTTGGCTACTGGTATTTTTGGTCTGCCTGCACTAGTAAACTAGATTCGGTAATCCTGAAAATTCTTTAATTTGATAACAGTGATCCAATCTAATGTTACATAAAAGCAAAGTGAATTACCAGATCCTGGATAGCAAAACAAGGGATATCAAAACCCAGATCATTTTTGTCCAGATTAAATCGTTTAAACAACTGAAACCAGAAAACTGCAGTCTGGGATAGAGGAGAGGGATAGAGAGGAGGCCTTTGTCTGTGGACAAGACGTAAGAAAGAAACAGGTCCAATAGGTAGTGGGGAACAAGGGCACATGGGATTTGTAGATGAGGAGGATTTAGTATGAGATATAGGGCTTAACTGGGAACCAGTGGAGAGGTGTGGGTAGGGATGATGTACTGCCAGGGCGTAGTACAAGTGAGAAATCTGGCATAAAATTTCTGCATATTTCAGCTTGTCCATGAGAGCTTGAATGAGTGTTTCTGCTGCAGTCAGAGTGTAAAGGTTTGAGACTAGGGATATTCTTAAGGTGATAGAAGGCAGATTTAGGGATGAATTTGATGTGACTGGAATTAATCTCTATTAAAAAAATCTAATCTGGAAGAATTTTGTAGATTGAAAGTATGCAGCCATGCAGAAGTATGCAGAATCAAAGTTTTTCAAAGTTTTTTATTCTCATGTAAGAGTTTTTATTCTTATGTTCTAGACATGCATTCCGAAACATTATGTACAAAAGACAGTGTATACCGAACATGGAAACTTACACATACTGAGGTAGTCATTAGGAAAAGATTTTTATGACAAATTGTGTCTCAGAGGAACGAAGTGGAGTAAGCTCAAAAAGCAAATAAAATAAGGAAGGCAGGAGTGTCCCAGATCAATGTGAAACATTTCATAACACAGAACCATGTTTATTAGAAAAACAAAAAAAATACGTTTTAATTAAATATATATATAAAGCGCAAGGGATGTTTTTGGCTGTTTTTTGCAGCCCTTCTCCAAAATCATTCATTTTAGCATATAACACAGCGGTTTAGGTTATTTATCAAATAAACCACAATTTATACAACAATATTATGTCAACATGATTTGCCTAAATGTTTTCAAGCATATACTTTACTTTTAAAATGAAGGTTTAAATAATTTCTACATGTTATACTTGAAATGAGCACGTTACCATTTCAAAGTTATCCAGTGCCTATATACACACAATGACTTTATACCTATAAATATTAACTTGTGTATCCATTGGCACAAACAAACGGCAGGTTAAAAGCTATTTTGCTAGGGAGGAAAAGTATTCATAGGTCACAAAATAAAGCACTTTATGCAAAGCTGCTAAGGCTTTGAGATGTCTACTGTAAGAATTTGGTTTTAGCAGCATTGTGGTTCAAGTCTGGCCTCATTATTTCTGCCGAATAATCACAAGCAAATAAAAATAAATAAATAAAATCAATAGATAAACATATCCAGATACCATTCTAGAATAAAGAAATATGTAAAGGTTAAATTACATCAAGTTCTAAATATTAATACTGCATAAACAAAAATGTTCTGTGCAGATTCCACTTGGGATCACTGAAATTGGTTTAAAGGATTTCATGCGAGTAGGAATTGTGGTGAGCTTACTAAAGTTCTCTGAGAATATTCAAAAGGAACAGTTACACAAGCACAACAAAAATCTTAAACCAGTTCTTAAATCAAATTCAAAATAAGCAGTTATTACATTTATGGAACTACAACTAATTATCCCTGGAAAGGTAGACGAGTCTCTGATCAGACAAAATTCTCTGGCAACAATTCAGCTTGTTATGCCTGGAGAAATAAAGGCTGAGCATAAAATGCCAAGAACACTGTACCTTTATGAAAAACTGCAGATGAGAGTATCAGGATACAGGCCTTATTCTCTGTAAATCATACTGAGATCATGAAGGAAATATAAATGGAGTTATGTGCTGGGACACATAAAAGAAGAATTTAGTTTAATTTGTCGGATGTTTCAAGACATACAAATTGCTACTTTGACAACAACACCCCCAAACATTAATCATAGCCAATCACTGGTGCAGATCTCCTGTCTTGAATTCCCAGAATATAAATTAAATTGTGACTGGTAAGTACATCAGAGGCACCTGTGTAACCTAAATTGAACCACAATGGTGCTTTAAAGCTAATCATTTCTTACTGCTGACATCTAAAAGCTACAAGTGCCAACAATGGCTTTGTGTCACAATACTGATATTATTCATTTGTGATGAACAAATATTTTGCCTATTCATTTATTTTACACATACTTTTGCTTGTGCTCATAAATATGAACATGTGTAACCTTGCAGACATAAATTAGGAATTCATTTAAGCTGATCAGGTTACAGCATAAATATTAAAATTAAATAATGGAATTAACTGAATAACAAGCTTAATAAAAAATTAAAAATGATACATAAAATGTCATTTTTAACCATATGCTCTCATATCTTGCTACATCATAAATGACACAGAGGTCACTCTAAGGCCTTTGTACACAGGTTATGTATATTTTGTACCCAAAATTACAGCAGATATTAGTTGCTTGGCACATTTACTAAATAGTGGGTACTGCATACAATAAGGTCAATGGTAAATGAAAAAGTGTACTGCTCTACTTATACCAGAACACACACCAAGCCAGTGTCTTCGCTGTACTGAGAATGGTTCACCACTCAATATTCTCTGATAAGTAGTGGTCCTGTGGGGGGGCAATTGCAAATCCTGTGCACCTGTATAGTAGCTAATACAATGGCTAGTGCATGTAGACTAAAAAGTAGATCATAAACACAGACAAACAGCAGGTATATACGGAATCTTATCATGAATCTGTATTAGAATTTATTTGGCCCGTCTGCTATGAACCTCAGTTTCCAGTTTCCGTTATCAATACATTTTGCTTAGCTTTAATCATTAAAAGGTTCATTAAAAGGTTATTTAGATGGTGTGAAATACAGTACTTTAAAGAAAAACAGTCTGAAACGTTGATAACTGGTGATGGAAACCTGTCACGGCTGCGGGGGTGCAGACAGACAGACAGGAATCCATTCTGTGCATTGTTTAATCTCGAAGGGTGCAAAAACAGGAATAGAACAGGGTAATAAGGGTGATGGACTGACAGTGAAAAACACACAAAGCAGAACATAAATACCATCAGTTATCAGGGACCCAAACGCAAACAGGTGATAACAAAAACACGTGACAACAGGACCAAACAGACAAGAACGTCAAAATAAAAGACCCTCGACGTGAACAAACAGAACAGACAACAAACACAGGAACTGAAAAGCCGAACCGTGACAGTACCCCCAAAAATGGCAAAGCCCCAAAAACGGGCCCAACAGAACCCGTCCCAACAGAAGACACACCAAAAGGGCAGGCGGGCGGTGGACGCCGGGGGCGTTCTCCTTCCATGTCGCACCCCTACTGTCCATGAGCCCGGGCGACGTAGGCGCGGACCGCGGGATGCTGTCCTTGTCCTGCGGCCCGGGTCCCTCCATGAGGAACCCCTCACAGTTCATGGTGGCGACCCCGTCCTCTGGAAGTCCTTCGGCCGGCAGGGTGCTCTCTGTCCCAATGTCCGGGCCCGGCAACCCGAGCCCTACCGAGCACCCTGCCGGGCGTCCCCCTGTGGGATCGCCGCTGCAATCAGGCAGGCAGGCCCCCACGTGGGCCTGAGCTGGGCGCGCACCGCACCCCATGGTGTCAGACAGGCAGCCCCCTCTGGGAGGCTGGACAGGATGCTCCTCGTGCCCCTCGCTGACGGACAGGCAGCCCCCTCCAGGAGGCTGGATGGGACGCTCCTCACGCCCCTCGCCGACAGACAGGCAGCGGCAGCTCCGCGTCGAGCCCAGGCAGCGGCTTGTCGACCACGCCATGATGGAGCTCGGTCGTGGTCAGTGTTTGGTGTGGGGAAGCCGCAGGCGCTCGGCGTTTCCTTCTCCTCCGCATCTTTGTTGGTGGGGAAAGGGGGGTGGCCTCCGGGAGGTCCTCGTCCTCCGAATCCCACAGAAGCATGTCCCAGGGCAGCTCCCAGGGGGGTCGGTCGCTCTGGAAGAGCGAGAACTCGACGTCGGAGTCCCCCACGCCCCACTCCTTCGCCCAGGCAGTGGCATCGTTGTGCCAATTGCGGGTTTCCTCCTCCAGCTGGTCCGCGTGTGCGTACTCCGCCGCCCAGGCTCTCATGGTGGTGTTCCACGCATGGACCTCTTCCACTTCTTTGGGTGTGAGTTTGTGGCCAGTTCATCTGCCCTGATGTTTCCCAAGGTAGGCAGAAAGACAGACAGGAATCCATTCTGTGCATTGTTTAATCTCGAAGGGTGCAAAAACAGGAACAGAACAGGGTAATAAGGGTGATGGACTGATAGTGAAAAACACACAAAGCAGAACATAAATACCATCAGTTATCAGGGACCCAAACGCAAACAGGTGATAACAAAAACACGTGACAACAGGACCAAACCGTGACAAAACCAAACATTAAGCATTTAATGTTTCTAAGATCTACCTTACAGTTGTCACATGAAATGGCTACAAGCACACTGTACCATGACTGCAATTTTATTTAGAATCCCAAACTACCAGTGAATGCATATTCATTATGGCAAAAAAGTTTATATATACATTTTTTAAATCCTCATGTAAAGATGTTTGTACCAATGGTATACACATTTCTGCCGTAATGAATTTATAAATTATATTTTGGTCTAAACCATATTAGTGCACTCAAGCCAGTAAGTTTCTCTACAACGCATTAGTTTCACACCCAAGAAGTCTAAACGTCTAATGATTTAATGATGCATGAATTCTCCTGTGAAGCAGAGATTACCCCCCCCCCCTTCTGTAAAAAGTAAAATGATATTAGTGAGCTAAGAAATCATCTGCACTCTGCAACATTTCTTATTACAAAGATTTGTAGTAATTACTAATACTTTAACTGTAACACCTTAAGCACATTATTTCTAGCCCAGTTTAGCCCTAGCCCAGGGACGTGCTGGACAAACTAGTTAAATCTTTAAAATATCTTATTGGACCTGTAGATATGTAAGTGTACTGTTTTAGCAGCACACTTACCCACTATTAGGCAATCGTTTAAAAATTTTTGGCTAATGCTGTGGGGAATTATGTTCGTGTTTACCAATGACCAGATCGGTTTTGGGCATGGGGTTTCTTGTATAAAGTACTGTATATGCTCACTGCCTTATCAGAATATTTTGTAAGAGAGCTAGGTCCAGACTGGTGGTCCTCAGCAGAGACAGTGAAGTGTGTAAAAACTCCACCTAGAAAGTGCATCTATAAAAGAGGTTTCAATATATAATGGGCAATTATAGTAGGTACAAAGTAAGTGCACAGAGTAAACAGGACAACAAGTCATTCTGCATTGAACATTACATTCACATACTGATTGTGATTTGCAATGAAATATATGGATGAGAAATAAAAAAACTTCCACCAGCTGGAATTATTTTATCAAAAAGAACTGCAATTCTTAAATTGGCTGAATGATGTCCTGAATAACAGAAATATCACTTGTGCTTTTGTCAGCCACAAAAAAACAACTAACTTTTGATCTCATGACAAAAGTGATAATTGCAGAAAGAAATTTTATTTTAAATGGCTACAGTCTCTGCAAGATTTCAATCACCTTGCACTGTTGCTTCAGTGTGTTTTTTGATATACTTGAATAATAAACAGTATCATATAGGTGTTCCACAAAAAACAACTCAAAAGCTTAAAAAAATTGTTATTTTTGATAGTACTTACCTGTTTACTTAACTCACCTGCCTTTGCTGTGTCACACAGGCACAAAAGCTACTTAAAACAGGACAACACTGATTTTATTAAACTTGGCCAGGGCTTAGGTCAGGGCAATACAGTAATTAAGGACGGAGATTGAGTGAAGGGAACTCTGTGTGCTGGGGTGTCAACGGATGAAAAAGCTTTTATGTAATCTTCTCATATGACTTTCTTTACAAGAGAATGTTCAAGCCAATAGGTCATTTGCAGCAAACGAATGCTAACGTGTAAGGGAAAGACAGCAGATGATTGTGTGAAGATAAAGATAAAAACAAACAGTGAAATGAAAAACGTTACGGACTGAGTAAGATCAGGCGATGTTTTATTTAGGCGGCTGGATGGAGACTGCTAGAACATAACTAAATTTATTTAGCACAGAAATTGATTCACGTTCGCACAACCGTTAATTTTAAGTGGAACAGTTGATCATGATATCGGGTCGCATCACCAGTTGAGATGTAGGTTTAAGAGGTACATATTAAGCAGAATTGTATTGTAACAATAAGAACGGGAAACAATAGGAACAGTAGGACAAGCTACCATATTGGTGTTTCAATCACAAGCACGTCCACTGTTTTGTAATGCTAAAATGTCTCAAGAGTCAAGAGTGGCTACAATTTTCAAAGCCTGCATTAGCGTTTAACCGGCAAAACACAGTTTATCTAAGAATACAGAGTAGAAATCTAATATTCAAATTTTTGTTTATTTATACGGTGAGCGGATGGTCATTTGTTTTCCGAGTTTCCTTTAGTTGATGGTGCTTTATCCTAGGAGGTGATGTTTCCAAGTGTTGAGTGGTCAGTGGATGTCGTGCTCGGTTGGCCGGTAAGATGTGATTTGTCGATCAGTCTGTGTGCGCCCAGCTCCACTCACTATCATACATTTACCCATTTCCTCCCTGTTCCTCCTCCTCTTACTGGTCCCAACTCTCACATGCAAAATCACTTTCAGAAACATCTTTTCTAATCACTGAAGCCATATCAAAGCTACCAAAAACAGACTTTTCCAAAAAACTAAATAAATAAAAATAACCTTAACCTCAGCTGCACAGGACAGTGGCAATATTTTGGAGCCAGCAGTATTTGATTTCATATTAGAGCCTGATCTTTCTTTATCATGCTTGTCATACACCATGTCTCAGGACAAAAGTCGATAAAAAACAACATATGCAAACAAAAAAAACCCTACAAGTACAGTGCAGAGGTGGGCTAGGTTTAAGTTAAGTAAAAATCTCAGAAACACATCAAGCTAATAATAAATCAGTAATAAGAGATCTACAGTTTCCTAATCATTAGTTTTTCAACCCTTGGATCGTAAGTCCAAGGCAGTCCCTCACACTCCTATAGAATCTAAACTGACACATGCAAGACATATAACTTGTTGACACTGTTGACATATAACAAAGCCTCCATTTTAAATGGGGGGGGGGCGCGTATTCAAAATTTGATGTCTACTTTACACTACAAACATCTGTCTAAACTGAAATACAAAGCAGTGTTTCAGGATCCTCTAATAAGCTGAACTAAATCTATCAAGCAATCAATGAAAACAGTATCGACCCTTTGTCAGAATTAGCTACAACCCTCATAGAATATTCTCTAACGCCCTGCAGATATGTCTCTCTTATCACTTCTACATAACAAAATGGGATGTCAACTTTTAGGACAAAGAATATTTTAGTAGCCTCGGCCAAAGCCGTTGCTGTACTTGTCTTCCAAGTAATCATCTTTATCAAAGCCTGAGCCAAGTGAATAGCGCTGACAGTGGGAGGACGAAGTGGAGGGAGGAGGAGGAGGAGGAAGTGCGGAGCCTGAGCCACTGCGGGCGTAGGTGCGGGCGTAGCCGGCAGAGGAAGGTGGTGGGGGTGGCAGAAGGGAGCGACGGCTGCCCAAAGGGCTGCGCTCACGGTAGTAGCAAGAGGCGAGAGGAGGAGAGAGCGGTCGCTGCGGAGGCGGAAGACGTCGGTCATAGGGATCCCGCTCATAATAACGCGAGGAGGCAGCGGCATATGGGTCGGGTCGAACACCCCTCTCATAAACCTCGCGCTCATAGTAGGCACGGGGAGGTGGTGGAGGGAGAGGAGGAGGTGGAAGACGACCTCGAGGCGAATAGTATTCGCCGGGCGGAGGGCGTGGGGGAAGGTAGTGTGGGTGGGGTGGATAATGATGGGGAGGGGGGGGAAGAAAGTCCTCCCCTCTGCCATTTTTGGCCTGGTTACTGCGAGAGAGAGACACAAAGATCTTTTGTCCCTCCACTTTAGAATGATTAAGTTCCCTGATAGCCTCCAAGGCCTCATTTTCCCTCTGCATATGAACAAAGGCAAAATTCTTCACAATATCACATTCCACCACCTTGCCAAATGGCTGGAAGAGCTCCTTGATTTTGGCAGCTGTGACACCCTCAGGTACATTGCCCACGTAGATCTTGGTGGCGTTGCGCACTTTGGTGGTGGCATACTCAACGGTGATGCGGGAACCATTGAGCACATACTTATGCAAAGCAGCAACAGCCTTCCGGGCTGCATCTTCCTCATCCATGTGAACAAAGCCATAGTTCTTCAAAATGTCACAGTCTGACACAGTGCCGTGCTGCTCAAACAACGCACGGAGCTCTGCTTCTGTGGTTGCTGAAGCTACATTGCCAACAAATATCTTCACCATTATTGATGGCTTAGACAAGGCTCCTGTACATTTGAGTTAAGGAAGCGGTGTTTGGTTGCAAGATGGTCCTTTTCTGTTCCTTTGCAACTGGAGACAGCTCCTAGAAGCAAAAACAGATTTGTAAAAAAAAAAAAAATAAGTGCATATTGACATGACTGACTGTATGGCTGATACTGTTACAAGGAACATTGCTGAATGGGTGATTAAATCTAGCTCTGGAGTTAATATTTTGATTAACTGATTAATTCCTGTGCATGAAAATTTGTTAGGTAAGAAGTTTAAGAAGTTTCCACTAAAAACTTTAATTTAGACTAAAAAAAATTTCTGATAATGATTCACTACTCGAACTTGCAATTCAGTCCATAGACTGGACTTAACCAGGCCCTTTTAAAAAGTAAACTGCGCAACAGTCACCTGAAAACGTGATACTCGTTCTGTTAATATTTTTTTAATATATGCTCAATATTTGTCACCTCTCAAACAGAAAGTAAAAGAGTGATTATGTCTAATCTTTTAGTATTTCCGCATTCTGGCACTAAACTGACATTTACATTGCTGTTTTCTCTAATCGGTAGTTTCAGTCACGGTCCAAAAAATCAATACAACTCAATCGATCACACTCAGCACAGTTTTCCTAAACACGACTCGCACAGCATTTGGGATACGTGATATAAAGCTGACCATCATTACACATCGGTTGTAGGACTTTGTTTTGACGACGCACAAATCTTACCCGGAAGCAAAATGCAACAAATTCGTCGTAACATAAAAGCCTGAGCGTTTGACGGTACAAAAAGAGAGGAAATGACACAGACTTTCGGCCATGTCTGATGCTATTGTGGCGCTAAACGAGCAAAACTAGATAAGACCGAAAATACCCACTCAGTCTTACTAATACGACTACCGGGGTCGCGTCGTATGTGGCTAAACATGTTACAACATACTAAAACGACACAAGCAGCCACAAAACAACAGTTAGGAGGCGAACCGAGTGCTAGAGAACTAGCTCCATTGCCCAAAGCAGTACTGATTGAGCACAGCTAATCAGCATTGACACCATGTGTAAATGTATACACAAAGACAAATAAGAACCCCGATCACACGAAGATATTAGACAATCTTAAAAACATTTTTTTAAACCCCTCAAATCTCACCGCAATGCGAGTCGTCTTATGAGCTGCTCGGCCTGTGTGTCGGTTTTGTTTTGGAGTCAGAACGTTCTGATCAGACGTCCACAAATAAAGTTCTTTCGATTGAATTGAGTTTCTATTTCCGTTCTCTAATGTTGCATTCTTATTGGTGAATCACTCCCTTCAGAGCTGTCAATTATCGCCCCGGGGCGGGGCTTCAAAAGATACAATCTGTGAATGAAGACTTCTGGGGCCTGTACTACGAAAGGCGATTTCTGGCTTACCACACTAAGTTCGAGAGTAAGTTGGTCACGTGAGACGTAACTACATGACTAACCCGTACTACGAAAGGTGAACAGGTTAATCACGGTGTATGTTGCTATGGCAACTTATGCAGTGGTTTAATCATGGTCGGACCAGAATATGTTCTCCATTCACTCGCACTTAAGTGTGAACCCACCCCCCGAAAGCCCCGCCCCTCTACACACCGTTTCTCCGCAGCCAATGGTGTGTCTGGAAGATCCGCGGGACCTCGGAAACTTGAATTGTGATAGGCTCTCTCCGCAGGGTGAGAGTTTTAAGAGAATCTTTTCTGAAAATGTTATTAAATTGTTTTCTCTTTATCAAAAGGCAAAGTGAGGCTTAAACCTAACACAATTTACCCACTTACTGGATTTCTCTCCTTTTATTGGATCCACATATGGTGATGATTCAGGCTTCTTTATTCGTTACATGCATGTAAAATGTAAAATGTGTCCTGAACATGGTGATTTGTATTTTGTTAGCCTCATCCTTAACCCATCCTTAACCTCAAGATTTTCTTATAGGAATATGACTATCTCCAATATCCTCATAATGTGCAAAACCTTCTCACACTGTGAAATAGACTGCAAAAAATATAGTGCCATTTGTATTTTCATATTTTACCAGTGCATTTTTATATAATTTGTATACTACTATTACTATATTATTTAACTATCTTATTTTATTCCTGTCTCAAGTGTATGTACTGAGTTGACGGCATCCTATGCCCCCCGATATTGTTGACCCTTTGACCCTCGACCACCCCACAGGGCTGCTGTGAGAGAGGCCGTCACACAGCAGTTTATCACTAAATAAAAAAGGTACAAAAAAATATACAGGAAAGTGAAATTTCTGTTAATCACACATATATTGATGAAAGATTGGTGAACGTATGGCAATAACTTCTTTTCATGCCTGAGCTTCTCAATTTGAAGCTTTAGTTTTTTTATTTCAAGTTTTGTTTTTATCACAGTCAAACTCTAGCATGCACTTGTACAGGCAGCGCACATCATCTGCTCCAGCCTACACAGAAAGGCGAATCAGTAGTGTTTAATCACCACATCCTACTGAAAATCAAAGGAGTACATTTGCCACATCACATCAGCGTCGTTCACACCATGCAAACACTCACCTGCACCTCAGGAGTACAGGAGACATTTGGCTCTACAGCCCAATATTCTCCTCCTCCACTGAACACAACACAGGAAATGGAATGTCATGACTGCACAAATGTACACACTGTAAAAAGGGATTGTGATATTACCCTGCACATAAAGGGTGGACATTCCTGCCACCTGGCCTCCCTCTACCCCTCAATAATCAGCCTCCATCTACTGTTGGTCAATGCCAACTCCTCTGCAGGTTTTTCTTATTGACTGTAAAAGGAGTTGGGGTGGAGGTAGCTCAGTGGGTAGGATACTTGCCTTCAGACCAAGAGGTCACAGGTTCGAATCCTACCTTCAGTATACCACCACTGGGTCCTTGAGCAAAACCCTTAACCCCAAGTTGCTCCAGGGAGACTGTCCTCTGTAGTTAGGGTAAGGGAAGTCGCTTTGTATAAAAGCTTCTACTAAATGCCATAAATGTAAAACACAGAAACAAGCTATTAACTGGAGTCTAGACACACTGCATCTCATTATGAGAGATGTAGTGTGTCTAGGCTCCAGTTATTAGCTTGTTTTTGGAGGTTATTTCAGATGCAAAAGCAGTGGGAAGCACTCTTGCCTGCAAAGAAAGATGTGATCTAGAAACATAATTTCAATATCACATAATTCCTTTTTTTTTTCATTTGTACAGCCATAATATTATGGAGTGGGAGAATATTGAGCTGCTCCAGCAACTCGCAGAGCCCAGCATCTCCTGTGATCCTCATGGTTCGAATTACGGGAGATTGGGGGGTACTGTACCCCCGATCAAGACCCAGACCCACCCAAAGAGACCAAAAATACAGGTGGGGTGGGGGGGTTGGTTTTAACTTTTTTTTGTTGTTAAAAAAGGCAGTCCTGCGAGGAGGAGAGCGTTGCCACCGGCCACGTTTGGTTGGTCTGGATGTGGTGATAGTCGCGGCACTGTGTTGTTTCCCATTCGAGGAGCTATATTTAAAGATGTGTTCCACCTTTTTCCCCCTCCGTAGAGAGCCAAAACTCCACCAAAGCTCCCCCTATCTCTCTATGGAGGAAAAAAACGCATCTTTAAATGTGTCCCGAACCAGCAGTCATGTAAACATTTGTCTTCCAGATAGCAGGGGGAGGGGCTGCCCACGGCAATGTCTGTTGAAAATTGTTGCAGTATGCTGCCGATTTCCGTGAACTGGCATTTAAGTATCAATACCAGTGCTAATTAATATCAAACAAAAATTTTGTATCGATTAGTATCTGAGTATTTTTTTACATTAGATCTGTATCATCCGTCAGGCCAAAGAAGATGCTCACAGGAATGGGGACAGAGTTTTGAACAAATAGGCAAAATACACACTAGAAAAGGAGATTAGAGTGGAAAAAAGGAATTATTCCAAAAAGCTACAAACTCAGATCTCCTCGGGTGACACAGTTTCAGTCTGGAAAAGTTTGAAAGACATCACCAGTTACAAGACACCACCCCCCACCACTGTGGAGAATAAACAACTGGCAGACGATCTGAACGAGTTCTATTGCAGGTTCGAGAGTACACCATTCTCATCCCCCTCCATCCCCCCTCCTAACTCCTCTGGGAACACCATTCACACCTCCTGCGACCCCCCTCTCCCCCACTCCTGCTGTAGTGATCAGTGAAGACGAGGTGCGCCAGGTCTTCAAGAAGAACAAAAGAAGGAAGGCACCTGGGCCTGACGGTGTGACTCCAACCTGTCTGAAAACCTGTGCTGACCAGCTGGCCCCCAACTTCACTCAGATCTTCAACAGATCACTGGAGATGTGTGAAGTCCCTTCTTGCTTCAAACGCTCCACCATCATTCCTGTCCCGAAGAAACCCAAAATTACCGGACTTAAT
>JBBPDE010000021.1:5969590-5988708 GCA_037974605.1 Nannopetersius ansorgii | reverse complement strand
TCAGATGATGACTTCGACATTCCTGAAGTGTTTCCAGTTAAGTGTACCATATGCATCAGACGTTTAGCCAACGTTCCATGGGCGTGACGTCCGAGGCTGAGACTAAATGCCTACTACAAAATTTGGCTGGAAGCAGTAGGTCATTCGGGTACTTCTTGCCTACTGTTTTTCGAATACTATAAATTCGGACATACTGCTCGCCTCGCATACTGTTTTCGCATACTATATAGTAGGGAAGTATGCGATTTCGGATGCAGCCCCGCAGTCTGTAGCAGCGGTTCATACATTAATCTGTAGTGTCAGAGCAGAGATTGCGTTTGTACACTTTTTATGTCAGTTGCCCATCTCGTGACTATGTATGAACGTATTTAATGGTTTAGGACCCATAGAAAGCCAACTCGCAGGCAAGAATAGCCAAAAGTCAGATACACTGCCTATAAACCTTCTGATCACTATAAGCCAAGCTGAACATGTCTCAGCAAAGTAGTAATACCTGTTACAATTGTCTTTAAAATGTGCTACATTTGTGTAACATAGGCTTCTTTATCACTTTGTCTGCAGAAATAAGTGAAAACATTGAGCAAACCATTTATTATTTAATATTTTCCACCGATACCCTTATTCCAAATATTGTTGCAGTGTGGTTTAGGTGCCTGTATTGTTTTGTCACTAGACTAACTCTGGTACCATTATGGAATTAAATACCCATTACAGTGTTCTTGAAATCAAAAGGGGTTTGCCTTAAAGGCAAAAGCAAACAAAAAGACAACAAGCCATTCAACTTACATGGTTTATTCTCATATCTTCTCCAGACAAAAGCAAAAAACAGACTCATTCCAGTGCAGCACATTGAAAACAACCAGCAAATCTATTACACTGCAATCCAGCAATACTTACTTAATTGGCCCTTAATTAACTTCTGATATATGACCCCTACAGCAGGAAAAAAAACAAAAAAAACCCCAAAACTGTCTGGGCTTAGAGTGCAGCAAGGTTATTCACCTCTAGAGCATTGGAGGTTCAAGTCCACACTTCCACTCAGTTTGAATAAGACACATTACTGTGATGTAAATGTTACCAGGTTAGAGAATTTGTGAACTATGGCTGTATTAATGTGCCTAGCATAAATACCCATAACTGTACTGTACATTCAGTGTCAAATCACCAATTGTTCTCTCTGTCTGTTTGTAACAGATAACCTGGAATTGGAATGAAGAAAATCAAGTAATGTGTAGCCTTACCATAGTTGGTGTTAGGGGAAGCAAGGTATGGGAAATTTAGCATGCTGAGACAGTAGCTGGTTTGAGTTTGTAATAAAAGAGCCACCAGCATAGTTTTCATTAATTACATCAACATCCTTTCTCCATCATGATAACCTTAAAACAAAAGTCTGAGGATCAAGAAAAAAAAAACTGAGCAAAGAAAAAAGGTTACAAAAAAAACCAAAAGACAAGCAAAGTGGGTGGGGGATGACGTGGGGACAGAAAACCCAAACAAGGAAAATACACCTACAAAAAGTTATCTCTCCCCCACAACCCATCCCAACCTTCCAGTATTATTTGAAGTCTCTAAATTATTCACTGCCCCGTCTCAGAGTTTGCCTCCCCTGCAAAGTTTGTTCAGTCTCCTCATACCCTACTTCTGGTGCCCAGAATGCTCACAGTTTTAGCTCATTGGCAATCTTGGAGGCAATGTTCTTGAAGGCAATGGAGGTACCCGCTATTCGCTTGAAACGCACCCCATTGAGGGAAAGACGCGGTAGCTTGCACACCTCCATCTCCCACTGGACAAAGTCCTCACGGGATGGCTTTCCTGACATGCAGAAAAGCATGAAGCGCTCATGCAGCTCATATTCGCAGCTATTAGAGTCCAGAACTTTGCGGATCTCTTTCATCATCTCACTGGGCTCCATAGAGGATGTGGTCTTCATGCTCCAAGTGAAGGGGAGTGAGCGGGGCTTGGTGTCCTTTGCAGACTGAGTGGATGAAGGGGTGCTGGACAAAGGGGAGGAGGAAGACACAGAGTCCTTGTTATCTTCACCCGCCAAACCCTGGGTACCTTTCTCCACCTTGTCTGCAGTGCTTAGCGTGGGTCTTAGATGGAGATAATAAAAAGAGAAATACATAAGAAAAAAGTGAACAAAAGCAAGCAAATTTTACTATTACAGCATTATATTGTAAAGACCAGTTCAAGCCATCCACCAAAGACTTCACTGAGCAATGCTATGGCATGTGTAGTAGTACAGGGCTGAACTGGGCAAGCCTATATTATAGTAGCAGTGTAGCCTTGCCCACAAAAAAAAAAAAAACCCAAAACACTTCTTACAGGGAAACATAGCTGAAATAAAACACTAGGGTGACAATGATGCAGAACTACAATGCAGTCAGACCCATCCCAGACATCCGCAAAGATTCTGTATAAAAGCTACGCGATAAAAGAAAAAGGGGAACATGATGTACATTATCTATGTGAAGGGTGTGTAATGTCAGTCCTCAAAGGCTAGTGTACAGCAGAGTTTTCAACTTAAGTTTATTCAAAATTGATTTAATTGAGGTTTTCACACTGCACTGTTCTCACCTTGTCTGGTGGAGATGGCATAGCAAAATTTTAGCTTTCACCTGTTTGAGCCTTTTCTTATGATGTAATTAATGGTGTTTTGGCATAAAATAGAGGTTTTGGGTCATTCTGAGTACACAAATCGGAGACGTTTGAAAACTGATGCCCAACATTTCAACATTAAGTGGCTATGCAGTTTAATAACTGCTCAGCTCAAACATCCCTGATTCACCAAACACTAATTGTCAGGTGTGGCAAGAAACAATGCTGGACTCTGGTCTTCTAGGACTGCAAAAGAATAAAGTGGCTGTAAACGTATGATTTAAACAAGTTGACAAACTGTTCACATTCCATTTAATTGTAGTATTACAGTGGTGGTAATTACTCGAAATTAAAACAGAATTAAAAAATAAAAGCAAGCTACTTTCATTCAAAGTAATGACACTGTCTGATCATGTGCATTTTTTAATGCTGATCAGCACTTATTTGATGTGCTCACCTGCTGGCCTTATCTCGACCCTCTCCTTCATATGTACTCCTCAAAGAAAATCGGCACAAGTTTAGTCTCTTATTTTTTCCTATTTGCACTGGCTAATTACAGAACATTTATGAAACTACCTGTGGCTTCAATTTCTTGATTTTTTTTGTCTTTTTGTAATATTCTACCGTCCTTTAATTATACAGAATTCTTTTATCATAAATGCAAAACATGGTCATATTGAAACTGCAGACCAAGAGCTACTGGAGTAATAAAACGAAACAGTTTGTTCAATTAGATTTTACTGTATGCATGGCCTGAGAATTTGGTAGGTTTTTTATTTTAAAAACAGACATGAAGTCCCTGAAATTAAATTGTGAGATCTCAAGGACAAACACATCTCCATTCTGCGAACTTCTCTGAGGAAATGGAAGTTGTTCACCACTGAACCTTTTTCTGTAGAAGATGACAGAAAGTATTGCCTTACAGACCCTTCACCACACTTAGTGTACAAACTCTTTTTGCAAACCTTCCAACCCACAGGGATTGGCACACACTAGCCCTTACACATACTCGCTCTGTTTTTCTTCAGCATCTGTTTGTCTACCACAAATTATGATCTTCCATGAATTAGAATGTACCAATTCCTTGTAGATGCCATACGTTTCCTGTACTTGCATGTATTTCCTCCTAGTAACTGCATCGGGAGCCAGATGTGCTCTGTGTGCAAAATAACTTGACAACGTAGAAGAAAACTACACCCAGGGAAGCAAAGCCCTCAAAGACAAACCCAGCATGAAGACAAAAGCAGTACATCAGCACCCAACAGGTGCTTTAGTGCAGCCACCAGAATAGGTGAGGAGTATACCATACACAGAAAGAAAGGAAAGACATGTCCTTGGCAGCTCTGGCATTTAGGCAGAGTGTGCACCCTGTCCTCACCTGACACAGCTTGTGTGCATTTAGGTGGACTTGCAGTTTTTAATACACCTGACACCAGATGAACGTACCTACAAATGTTCCTACTGTGGATTTTGACTTAAAAACTTTGACTTAATCTTGATGACACTGCATGAAGTGTACAGTTAGGTTTATTATAAATCTACTATGAAACATATTTTGAAATGGTTTCAGAGTATATTTGAATCTGAAGCATCTATGACCTTGAGAAGCCATAGTATGCTACTTAACTGCATTGTAGGGAAGTTGTATGAAAACAGCAGACTACAGCACAAGGAGATTTACAATATCTGAGGCACAACAAACACTCACCAGACCCCACAGGCCCAGACAAAAGGAGAGGGTTAAGGAGATGAGAGCAGAAATGGAATCAGTTATTCATGGAAGGGACGTAGAAAGGGGAAGAGGGCTTGCAATGGAGCGGACTGGACAATGGAAGCAGTAAAAGGCAAAACTATGGAGAGGTTTACAGTCTATCCCTTGGAACAAGACACAAAAGACCACATGAAAAGAAGAGCATTAAAAAGAAGAGCATAAAAAATATATAATATCTTTGGGATGACTCAGTGGTAGTGTTATAGCCTACCTTCTGGGCAATCTGAATGAGAGATTTCTATAGGGAAAAAGGTGGGAAAGAAAAAAGTAGGGAAAGTATGTTCTTAAAATTTGTGGAAAAAGACAATAAATTTGAAAATCTATATAGAGATTATATGCTCCAAGCTGGCCTGCCAAGAAAAACAAGTCAGGGGGCAGCATGGCCTGAGCAGTAAGGAGAGAATTTATGTGACTGGAGGGCACAGAGCTAATGGAGATAATGGAGTCATACTAGGGATGACGTTGCGATAACTCAAGACATGGGTCAATTAGGGCCAATTAATGCAGAATTGACATCAGGCATGTTTCTTTATTACAAGATTAATGAGATTCATCTTGTGGGTCCAAGCTCATGGCTAGGACAATAATAGCATTTTTCACACTGAAAAATTGATCTTAACACCAAATATCTGTGCCGCTCCACAACAGCTCGTCCTGAAAGAGGGGAGTACTGCAAAAAAGTCAACAGGCCAAATGGATGCGATTTAACGAACATCTTCTTTACAGCTCTTGCAAACTAACACACAGATGTTTAAAAACTACTTAAGTGGAGCATTGCACACTTGACTATATTGATGTAATTTAGATTGGAAGTCCCATAATTGACCATTTTTAAATAAGACAGTTGCAAGGCACAACACTTTTCTCACCACTAGGTTCTGTCTTTAAAATTTGTGTGCTTCGGAAATATAGGTGTACATTCACACAATGTCCAGACATTTCAATGAAGGATTTTGTTTGGATTGCTCCTATAAATGTTCCTTCAAATTTTTGTCTAAAACTACCATTTAAGAATCAGGATCACACTGAAACGTCATAGCTGGGTTAGTGTTCACCAATGGTTTTGAACTTACCTCCGTACAAATTTGGACGTGAATTTTCTAAAGATGCCTGTACCGGGGCGACGAACATGGCTGTTCCCATAGGAGAGGGAGGGGGATGCAGGGGGTCCATTGTAGGCTGAGGCATGTTGGTCTCGTGTGGCTCTTTGTTGGCCTGCGTGGAAAGTGCTTCTGCTCGTCACCCCTCTGGGGAAGTTTGTACGCTCTGCTCCTGTGGAGCTGCTTATGTTTTGGGTTGAAGGAGACACCACTGGAACTCTTTGTGGACTGGTGCTGTGGACATAGAAAGATTAGAAAGCATGCTAACAATTGTGTAAAAGCCATGCACAAAATACTTAAATTATTTGAATCAGAAGTTATGTTAAACTGTCACTATCATTATCCTCACTGGCCCACTATTTCTATGAGAGAACAGATTATTAAATCCCTCTTGTTTGCAAACAGCTTTTGAAATACTTTATCAATACTTCAGACACATTTGGAAGCCACATTAAGGCTTATAATTAAGCAAATAAGAAAAGCTGAATAAACTTGGTGTTTCCACAATTCCATAACTGAATGAAAGCACTAGTTGTTTAGAAAGTGTTGTTACCTCTTACACAGACTGAAACATAGATATGTTTGTAGTAACACCTAAAATTTGAAGAACATATGCAAACAAAAAAACACAACAAAAAAACAAATGTCCATCATTCTTTTTCAATTATGCACAAAATGTAATTAAAAAAACAACAAAAAAAACCAAAACAAAAAAACAAAGCAAACATTTAAAAGCTCAAATTAAGAACACCCGAAACAATACTACTTCTTGATTAGTTCAGGCTTTAAGCCTTTAGAGTAGTGTTTCTAATCCATGGTCCTGGAGGCCCCCTATACACAATATCATAATTTTCTTGCTTCAACACAGTGAAGACTAACTGAGCTAATCATTTACATCAGATTTGTTGGAATCTGGTAAAATGTGCAGTGCAGGGGGCCTCCAAGTCCAAAGGAAACAATGGGTTAAAAAATTGAATAAATAACTAGATGTCCTATAGAAAAACTGTCACTCCTTTAAATGTGGCTAACCTTCTACAAATATCCAAATATGAGTCAATCAAATCAAATTTCGAAACAGTTACTATACAAGACATCCTTTTAATATCCAATATTTCAAATGGAAAGAAAAGAAAAAAAAAGAAATCATGCTGAAAGAAATCATGCATGCAATCCGGGACAAAGTTTCAAATCTTGTGGCATGAAGTGTAATCCTGGGAGACAAGGTTTCAGAGATATTGTTTTGTGTGCCAGGCCAGTGATTTAATGTCATGTGACCAGCCATGGGCATAAAATCTACTCAGCATGATCAAACCACTCTCAATCTTCACTAGCTTATTCTTAGGACGGTGCCATTGTTTGCAAAGAACAAACTTCCTAAAGTGTGTTTGTCAAATTACATATGCTCTTTAACCACTACAATGCATGCATATTTTGTTCAAGTCAAAGCAGGACCATTCTGTTAATGGAATGAAATTCTGGATAGTGTTAGCTTGAGAAAAAAAAAAACCCAACAAAATCATAAGGAATAGAGAAATTGGATAGTTAGAATGCTGTGACACTTCAGCTATGTGGTGCAACCCGAGAACAACATTCTCTTCACACATGCATTTTATAAGTAAATGTTGAATTGAGAAAGCACTTTTACACAGATTCAAGCTCATTCATGACATTTCCATTACAGTGTATTTAGATTTTATCCCACAATCTAATCATAGTCTTTTAATATTGACTACTGGCTGATGGAAACCTGTTCCAAAACTTGTACATAATACAAATTAATTATTGTACATAATAAACTGCAAAGTTTATTATGTACAATGCACACTTCAGTAACTTAGGTAAGAAAACAAAAACAAATGGGTTATTAGGCTGATAAAGACTTTATGATAAAATCATACTAAATGAAAACAATGACTAAGCTGGTAAATGTTAGGTTTTGTTTGATACAGACTTAATATCCAATACAACCTACAAATGGCCTACATTTACATCATTTTTAAATGTGTGCATTTAACAATCTGAATTAGCCTGTTCTCTCTGCTTTACATGCTTCATTACTGCTAATGCTTGTACCAAAAAGCAAACATTTTTGCCACCCTTTTGTCTAAGTGGAAAGTTTAAGTTTAATGTAATTTTAAAAATGTATACTGTCCACATGCTGAGGAAATTTTCAATTTAAGGTACCTCTGTAAGAGAGCCATTTGTTGAATGCAAAATCTGATATATTAAAATTATAAGTTATGAGTTGATAGGACAGTTATCTGAGGCCCAAATCGATGTAAAAGTGCTACAGGGAAGGCATTTACAGAGTTGTGAAGTTAGCCAGTTAGTATGGAGTGGGAATTATGTGAAGTGAATTAATGCAAAAGGGCTGTGGAGGCTCTGAAGGGATAACATGGCAATCCAGGGAATGAAGCACCAGTTTGGACAAAGTTGTTCACATAACATAGGATATAATCATCCAGGAAGCAATAATACCACTTCAACCATAAGCTACTTCTGAACACTAGATCAAGGGAAGTTACTTACATGTTTCTTGATGTAGTCTGCCTAACACTGTCAACCTAAACTATTCTTTGAGGTCACTAAATTACAATGTACCCATCTTTACTAGATCATCTCTCTACTTCTGGGTCAAAGTGAGGGCTGAGCTGCCACTTGCCGGGCCCGGTGTGCATGAAGGTCTGGGGGGTTGGGGTGGACCGAAGTGGACAGGGACTTGTGGTGGCACGAGAACGAGGAAGTTAGGACAGTAGCTACAGAGGTGGTGGCGGCACAGGACCCCAAAGTGCTCAAGTTGGGGGAGAAACATCCACAAGAACCCTCTCTACAAAACCCCTCAGACAGAGGGTGGGAGTGGAGCGTGAAAGGCTTAGAGGATTAGCTAATGAAGGATTGGTTGCTTTCTGAGGGAAGAGTAGAGGGGTACATCACCAAAAACTAAAAAAACACAACACTAACATTTTGTGTATTAAAGCTCCAATAACGCAGGCTGGTCTTCACAAGCACTTAAGTTGGTTGGAAGTATTACCAATGACTAAAGATACAAATTTACGTTTTCTTAGTGTAGCTTAGTAAAGCTTTAATGGTTAGCTTATTCATTCTAATGGCTAAATGCAATCATTGGTGTAAGTATGGGACTGCATGATTAACATAGAAAGGCAACAAGATGCACAAAGGAGGTAAAGATCTGGAAGCTAAAACAACTCAACATTCCAGACAGGAAAACTATACACTGAAATCACAAGATACGAATTCAAATTCAATGCTTTCCAAGTCACCTTCCTTACAATCATGTAACCACAGCCACAGTAGCAGCAACCCATGTATCAGAGCAAACAGAGCTTAAAATATTGATTAAAAAACATTCAGGAATTAAATGTGTGATGTGTAAATAGCACTATGCTAGTCAAATATGTTGCTGTGCTGCAAATGTCAGACAGTGTGAAATTTTCTCCCATTCAGACTTATGACCGCAGTATGGATTTCAAGCAGACCTAAAGGGCCATGCTGCCACTGCTGCCATTTTACTCTCTGACCAGAGTGCCTGAACATAAGTAAACCCTGATTAGGCAGTGGAGTTTGTGTCAATCGGTGTAATACCTGAATCTGTCAGTGTGTCTAAAGTGCTCCCCTTCATATGAGCTTGCAACTATTTAAAAGGAAGTCTGGCTGTTTTTACTGCTTTTTTACTGCTACTGGCTGCTGATCTCTTATGAGGTTCTTGTGCAAGACTCAAGCACATGACTTGGATCTTAACAGCAGTAAATATATATTTTTTCCCAAATGCAAGCTGCTCGGGAAGCTAAATGACAAGCATTAAATAGCTAATATTCAAGCATTAAATAGCTAATGCTTGAATTTCAGTAAATCAGTAAATCATCAGGTGATGCCCAAGACAACCGTAGTGTCATCATTTCAGACTATATCAAAATACAAGAAGGCACTTACATTGAAAAGTTGTGGGTGTAGTTTACAAAAGAAACAGAAAAGTCTGCAAAGATGTACTGTAGCAGCTCATTACATACACAGTATATATACAGTATATTTTCATGTTTTCTGCCATTCCATTTACATTAGTAGTTACAAGAGATGATTTACATGACATTTGGTCTTGCAGCAATTTAATTCTCCTAACTCCCAAAGGTGCTGCAAATCCTGCAGGCTGCATTTCAGCCTCATGCTTGGACTGAACCATTAGGTCAAATGTATGTAAGTGTGTGTACATAACAGGATTATGTTTTCCATATTGGCATGGTGGCAGCCAGACTGGGTCAAGAGCAGCTTGACACTTCACTGCAAACACCACTGTCCACAAACATACCCTTCAATATATGGAGTACATGCAATGTGGCACCTTGCCCACAAAAGAGCAAATGGATTAAAAAATGTAACAGATGCTACTGGGGCATACACAGATCACTATAAATTACTAAATGCATGCATCGAGTGTGTTTGTGTGTCTATACCTGTCCTTGCCATTCTGTACACCCAGAATAGATCTCTCAGAAACAGGGGAGCTCCTTCCACGACTTGTACCAGTGGAGAGAATGCTGTTCTGTACAGTGCAGCAATGAGAAATTACTCAGAGATGGCTGATATTGACTAAATTCCATTAAAAATGTTATTCAATACTACAAAATTAAAATACCAAAAGCTACAATCATTGCTTTCCATGTGAAAATATTGATTCATGAACCTAGTAAATTGTTAATATGTACTGTTGCACCTCTAAGAACTACAATAAGCACTGCAGTCATAACGACAACATTCCCAGCTACACAGTGGTCATATAGTGCAAAAAAACGTGAACTCACAGTGGAAGGGGTCTGGGTTTTCTTACGATCGCCTATAGCCAAAGGGCTTGGGGGAACTTTAGCAGAGCTGCCTGAGCTTTTTCTCCCATAATCTTCAGCCAAATATTTGCTATCCCCCTGAGAGTGCTTTGATGAGACAGATGAACCTACAGCAAGGAAAGAAAACATCACAAAGGGATACAAATACAATCACGAAAAGGCCAAATAATTAAAACGCTAAGCAAATTTTTAATAAGTCAAATTTGTCTTACTTTGATCTGTAGATCTGCGAGACTTCTGATTGACAGTACTGTGTTGTACCTTGTGAGAAGGTGACTGTTTTTGGTTTGCGAGGTCAGCACTTGGACAGGGTTTTATTGAAATTTCATCCAGCTGAAAGAAAAATGAACATAAAAACTGTAAACGCTATTTAACTTTTCATTTTTAGTGTTGGTGAAGCATCTGCATACCTCTGAATTTCTATAGTCCAGTAACAAGTATGTTGCCATGACTTCATCATATTTCTGGTTGATGAGGGATTCCTGTATTTCATCATGGGAGTATCCCATCTGTAGCATAATGTCTAGTAAGTGTGCAGAGGAACAACTTAATTACTAGCAACCTGAGCATTCTAAAACCTGATCAAGTCCAAATCAATTAAGAATGCCCATCAAAACCTCTTTATATCAGCAGAGGGAACAAAAAAATTATAAGGAGACAGATAGACAACAAAACAAAACAGAAACATCAGCCAGTTCAAATCAGAGTAAATGCTTTCAATACTGAACCTGCACTAAAGTTTTACCCAAGCACCAAGTCACTAAAGCACTACCCCTCACTTCTTATCCCCTTTCCTATAGTCCCCCAGCCCACTGGCAGTAGACGTCTGCCCCACCTCTCTTCCAAACCCTTCACTGCTGGGGTGCTGACCTGTCCTCTTGGGGTCCTTGTAGTTAGGTTGGGGCTCAGTGTAGGGTGTCAGCTCCTCCTCTTCATAGCCCACGTTCATCCACCTATCCTTCATGATCTGCTGCTAGACATAAGCACAGAGATGAGCAGACAGAAAAAAGACAATTTGAAAATAGGTTAAGATCAGCAAAAGGATGGAAGGAAGATGGACAATAACTAGTCCAGCAGTATAGTTACAGTCTAATGGGAGAGTGTGTCTTTTGACAAAAGCAAAGCAACTTCAATAAATTTGATTTATTTATATTGTGACGAGCTGGCGGGAAGAGACTGGCTCCCATGAGCCTTTGCGTTCAGTAATAGAGGTCGGTTGGCCTGTAATTGTATTTGTGGGGTGTTTTAGGGGATAAAAGTGTCTGTGTGGACTGTGTGGGTGGTTTTGGGGTGGTTTTGTGTTAGTGTGTGGTGTCTGCTGTGTGTATTTGTTGTGTTGGAGCTGTGTTTTGGCCGCCACCCTCACTGTGAACGCTGGTTAAGGGAGTGAGGGGGCAGGCGAAACACAGCTCAACATTTCTTGCCAGTTAACAGATGTGCTATCGGTTGAGGCCAGTAGGTGGAGTGGTGCAGTCTGTGTTGGCTTGGTGAAGGCTTACAGCTGGCAAATAAACTCGAGAAATGTGAAGATCCAGTGTTCCTGTCGTCGTCTTCTCACGTTCGCCACACTGGTGTCAGAAGTGGGACGGCAGCGCTTTGGAAAGAAGTCGACGCTCTGATGGATCAAGCCCTCGAGGAAGAACTCGACGCCATGCTGCAAGTTCACCATCACGATTGTAAGGCCGGGGGTGTTGCCGCACACCCAGCAGCAGAGTCCGCCTGGCTGAGAAGATGAAAGGGAAGTGGCAGCTGACAATCACCGTGAACGGAGTGTCAGGCACGAGGTTTGGCCAGCGGATGTCAGCGGACCGAGTTGTTACAATTACTGCCACAGAACGAGGACCTGTTTGCAGTCAAGGATGAGGAGTGCACTCGGATGGGCCTGGTCCAAAACCACATCGAGACATGGAACGCTGCCCCGATCCGCCGCACTGTTTGTCGTTGGCCAAGCGTCAAGCGGCTGAACAGAAAATCGAGGAGATGGCTGCAGCAGGAGTTATTGAGCCATCGGACAGCCCCTGGGCAGCCCTGGTGGTGTTGGTCAGGAAGAAGGGCGACAGTTGGAGTTTCTGTGTGGACTACCAGCACCTCAACACGGTAACAAAAAAAGACTCCTACCCTTTTCCGCAGATAGATGATGCGCTAGATTATATTGCGGGCTCGCATTGGTTCACTTAATTAGACATGCGTAGCGGGTATTGGCAGGTAGAGCTAGCCTAGGATGCTGAACCTTAGACGGCCTTCACGATTGGGTACGGTTTATGGCAGTTCCGGGTTATGCCGTTTAGCCTTTGTAACAGTCCTGCTACTTTCGAAAGGCTCATGGAACTTGTACTTAATCAGACACCACGGACAAAATGCGCGGTTTATCTGGATGACTTGCTGGTGCACGCTAGGACGTTCGAGGGGGCGGTGCAAAATTTAAGGGAAGTACTCGGAGCCATTCGCACAGCCGGCCTGCGACTAAACCCACACAAATGCGCGCTGTTTAAGAGAGAGGTAGCGTTCTTGGGGCACATAATCAGTGGGGAAGGGGTAGCCACCCAGCAAAGGTTGCGGCGGTGCGAAAAAGTGAGGTTTGTGAAAGATTTTGCCGCGGTGGCATGGCCCTTGCATTGGCTAACAGAGTAGGGAGGGTACTTTCCGATGGTCCGCAGAGTGCGAGATGGCATTTACACAGCTGCGGGAGGCGTTGGGGAAGGCTCCCGCATTGATGAGCTCGGATCTGACAAAGCCGTTCGTGGTGGACAATGCCGCGAGCGATGGGGGTGTACGTGCGGTGTTATCGCAAGTCACGGAGGCCCAGGAGCACGTTGTCGCGTACTATAGCCGAGCTTTGAGTCGGCCGGAGAGGAACTACTGCGTGACGCGGCGAGAGCTTCTCACAGTAGTCCAAAGCCTGTGCCATTTTTGCCCGTATCTGTGCAGACAGAGATTTCTGCTCAGGACAGATCATGCGTCGCACACGTGGCTATTAAGTTGTAGAAACCCAGAGGGCCAACTCGCGCGGTGGTTGGAGTCGTTGGAGAAATATGATTTTGACGTGCAACACCGATCGGGCTGACAGCACTGTAATGTGGATGCGCTGTATCACCGGCCGTGCGAGATAGAGGCGTGCCGGCACTGCGAGCGTGCCGAGGATAAAGAACAGAAAAGTGAATTTAGCGTGGTGGCTACCACCCAGATTGCGATCGGGGTGGATCCCAATAGACTGCAGCGCGAACAGGCGAGTAATCCGACCATATACCAGGTTCGGAGCTGGATTGAGCAGGCGTGTCAGCCTGGGTGGGAAGAGATAGCTGCGTCCGATTTAGAGCTAAAGGCTTATCGGTCCCACTGGGAGACACTGTAGTTGAGGCAAAGGCTTTCTTACCGTCGGTGGCGACATCCAGACGGACAGCGTGTGTTGTGGCAGCTGCTGGTGCCCTGTGGACTGCGTGAGGAGGTCCTGCGTTCAGTCCACGCAGTAGGGGTTGGACACTTCGGGGCGCCGAAAACGTTATCGCGGCTTCGCAACCGTTTCTACTGGCCGGGCTGCAGGCAGGATGTGGAACTTTTTGTTCACTGTTGTGATGCTTGTACAGCCAAGGAGGGACCGGGGGGGTTTGTCGCGAGCGCCAATGCAGCCGTACGTAGTGGGGGTGCCCATGAAACGGGTTGGGGTAGACGTGCTCGGACCATTTCCGCAGACTGAGATGGGGTACCGTTATGTGCTGGTCGCAATGGACTATTTTACAAAATGGCCCGAGGCGTACGCCAACGCGGACCAGAGCGCGGTAACCATCGTGGATAAGCTAGTGGAGGAGTTTTTCTGCTGGTTTGGGCCACCGGAGGAGTTGCACAGTGACCAGGGGCCGGACTATCTTAGCCGCCTGCGGGAGCGGCTCAGGGTTCACGGACTGGCGAGGAACCACCAAGGGTGGGGCAACAGCGCTGCAGAAGTGCGCCTACGATGTGCGCAGCCGGAGGCAGGATTTCACGCCCAGCGCACTCGTTTTCTCCCGGAAAAAGGGGCGAAGT
Source organism: Nannopetersius ansorgii (assembly GCA_037974605.1). Lineage (NCBI taxonomy): Eukaryota > Metazoa > Chordata > Actinopteri > Characiformes > Alestidae > Nannopetersius > Nannopetersius ansorgii. The sequence goes on along the minus strand of JBBPDE010000021.1, from coordinate 5,974,363 downwards.
CCTAAACTGGACAGCCACTGGCGAGGGCCGGGAGAGGTCCTGGAACGATTGGGTGAGGTGGTGTACCGGGTGAGACTGGGAGGCCGCCGAAAGGCGGTGGGGGTACACCGGGACAGACTGGCACCGTACCGCCCGCAGGCCGGTACGAGAGACTCTGGCGGATGGGACAATGGGGCAACCGAGTCGCCTAGTCAGGTAAGCCGAGGGGAACAGGAGGCGAGTGGTGAGGGCACGAGTCAGGCCCAAAGAAACACCATGGGCGCCTTGTAGGTGTAACCTGCCAGCTCGTCTCCAAGACTGTGTTTTAGGCTCGTGGGGTGGCCGCGGACGGCGCACCCCCTCGAAGGGGGCTGTGTGATGAGCTGGCGGGCACAGACTGGCTCCCATGAGCCTTTGCGTTCAGTAATAGCGGCCGGTTGGCCTGTAATTGTGTTTGTGGGGTGTTTTAGGGGATACAAGTGTCTGTGTGGACTGTGTAGGTGGTTTTAGGGTGGTTTTGTGTTACTGTGTGGTGTCTGCTGTGTGTATTTGTTGTGTTGGAGCTGTGTTTCGGCTGCCACCCTCACTGAGAACGCTGGTTAAGGGAGTGAGGGGGCAGGCGAAACACAGCTCAACATTTCTTGTCAGTTTACAGATGTGCTACCGGTTGATGCCAGTAGGTGGAGTGGTGCAGTAAGTGGTGTTGGCTTGGTGAAGGCTTACAACCGGCAAATAAACTCGAGAAATTTGAAGATCCAGTGTTCCTGTCGTCTTCTTCTCACGTTCGCCACCATATGATAGAGGAATAGACTGTGGCATATTTCAAATAAACTACTGGTAAATAACAGAATGCATATTGTTAATCCAGTGGTTATTGTCATGATTGAGAACATCATTCAGATGCCAGTACTAACCTCAAGACTGCCTCTCTTGGTTGGGTTGAGTATAAGGAACTTTTTTAGTAAGTTCTCACAGTCTGTGGACATGTAGAATGGGATTCTGTACTTGCCTCTGAGAACACGTTCACGCAACTCCTGCAAAATCAAGTCATTGGACCCTTTAAATTTATTCTGAGTTCTAGAGACGTCAACCCAAAGAGGTTTTCTTTAGTCATTCTCACCTTTAGGTTCTGTCCATCAAATGGCAGAGAACCACTGACCAGTGTATACAAGATGACCCCCAAACTCCACACATCCACCTCTGGGCCATCATACTTCTTACCCTGGAAAAGTTCTGGAGCTGCATAAGGTGGGCTGCCGCAAAAAGTGTCCAGCTTGTTGCCCAGTGTGAACTCATTACTAAAGCCAAAGTCAGCAATCTTAATGTTCATGTCTGCATCCAGTAACAGGTTTTCAGCCTAGGCAGACAAAGAAACCATCAGACAGCTTAACAATGAAACAGGATTATCAATAAAACAAAACAAGTCTTAAGTTAAAAAGGCAAAAAGACTCACCTTAAGGTCTCTATGGACAATGCACTTTTGGTGACAGTTTTGCACTGCTGAAACAATCTGAAAAGCAGAACTTACAATTTGAAAGTTGTTTAAAAGCTACATACCTCTGCTAAAATGCTTGATGTTCACTTGAGTACAATACACTCCAATGTGCAGGCTAGCTGTCTCACCTGTCTAAATTTGGCTCTGGCTTCTTTTTCCTTCATTCTTCCATGCGCAACAAGGTAATCAAACACCTCACCTACAGAGGAAAGAATGAAAGACAGAACAAAAGGAGCAGTCACATGTGGATAAAAACTTGAGTGTGAATCATGAATAGCACAAATACAGACAGATAGCCAAAATAACTAGTTTTACTGCACAGCACTGCAGCAGGAGCCACTGTTTAGTATCGTGTCTGGAACTCTACTAAACACAAACTAGAAACACTGAGTATACCTGGGCTATAAACTTAAAACTGGAAAGGGATCGTCCATTTCTGCTGATGGATATTGTTGTGTGTAGTGTATTTCACCACAAGATGATGGACAGATGAAGTAGTGACTTAGAGAAGGAGAGATGAGGGAGAGCTCTGACCTCCACTGGCATACTCCATAACCAGGTAAAGGGTCTTCTCTGTCTCTATCACTTCAAATAATTTCACTACATGGGAAAGAAAAAAAGAGATGCAAAAGGAGATCTCTGTAAACACAAAAATTCAAAACAAACAAGAGAAGAGAAATGTTACTGCAGTTAAAGTGTTCAAAATATGTTTCATTTGAGTAGCAGTTCTTCTCAACTCTCCAGGCACCACTTCACCCCCAGAAAATTCAAGATGCTCAACTCGAGGACAATTCATTTCATAAATAAAGCTTACCAATATTTGGGTGATTCAACAGTTTCATGATCCGCACTTCGCGAAATAACTAGAAACAAGAAACATATACTGGTGGTAAATACCTAGCAAACATACCATGTGTGTTTATGGCAAAGAACTCAACCCATTCCCTCACTACAGGAAACATACAAGTGTAATTTCCTGTAATTAACTGTGTCTCCTCTGAATAAAACTGCTTCCAGGATGAATGCTCTTATTTAAGTCTTTTCAAAAATGTTTATTCTTCTCTGAATAAAATGTCACAAGTGCACACCCCAATGTCACTGAAGACTAACTCACCTTTTGGAGGCTGGAAGAGTTGAGCTGAGTCTTGTCTATAATTTTCACAGCCACCTGAATAAAAGGACAAAATGGTACAAACTATAGTACATTTTATTACATGATTTTAAAGGGGAGGGCCAAGATACTTCTCTATTCTTAGACAAAATACTATATTTCAGTGATGGTCATTTCAAATATCACATTTTTTGTTTTTGTTTATAACATGCAAGTTTGTGAAAATAAATCAAAAGACTTCACATATTGTCAGATGAAGAGGAAAGAACACTTTTCTGGGATACTGTGAAGTGGCCCTCTTGAGTAAGAATAGATACATGCAACAAACTCGAGAAACAAATGCACCATTCAAATATTCAAATAGTGTGAGAACTAAATTGAGGTTGCTGGCTGACTTCAGTCCTGGCTGATTCTAGTACAGATTGCAATCTAATATCAGGAAACAGTTCACCATGCCACATGTAGATTACAGCTTAGTGCACAAAAAATTATTCTGCACATACAAGTTTCTCTTTTCTCCCCATCTAGCCCTATAAAGATAATCTGTGATCTTGAATCTTGAGCGTGGTGCATTATCAAAAGTGTCAGACACCATGCAGTCACAAAGTCACACATTAGCTGGCATCATCTGGCTGCCTCTACAGCTTAAAAGAAAGACATTAAATAAGGATGAACCGGATCACTCTCAAACTTTCTTTGAAATATAGTTTATCCAGTGACTGTCAATGTTTTGTGATTTGTGTTCACCAGTATATAATTAAGACTTCAGTAATCACATGATAGATATGGAACACAAGGTTTGAAAAATGGTTGTCTAGCATTTGGCCAAAAAGTACTTGCATGCCAAACAATAGACAACCATTTTTCAAAAATTAAAAAATTTTCTCTGGCAAGTTGGCCCCTAGAAGGCACATCATGCCAACTCATTACAATTCATTTGTAGAGAAGCACTACCTTGTAAACAATGTCAATCAAAAAATCTAGCATTTTGTCCATTAGCTCACATCCCCAAAAGTGCCATATGACTCCTTCAACAAAGAGGCAATCAACGGTTAATTCAAGTTCTGCAGACAAACCATGCCTGTGCCAATGTCTTGTAATGTTTCACATCCTGCATCGCTACCACGTTCTTCAGATGCATAGTAAATTTTCTAATCACGTAGCTGTCTTGGATAAGACGGTTGCTCATATTCTCACCTCTTTCCCGGTAAGGACATGTCGAGCCAGTTTAACCTTGGCAAAGTTGCCCTTTCCAATGGTCTTCAGCAGACGGTAATTACCAATGTGTGGCTGATCCTCTGATGTAGTGGCCTGCGGGTTCCGACTGCGGCTCATGTTGGAGCGCCCTGCAGCCTTGGAATCAGAGTGAGCCTGCAGAAAAGCAGATAAAACTGGATAAATCGGTTAAATCTTTAGAGAACAAGGGTTTGCAGTTTATTGATCAACATCACTGTATAGGTTTATATAATGCCTACTGGATGAGCCTGGCTTTCACTACACTAACAGGCAGAGACGAAGAGAGGAAAGGGTTAAGGGGCTTGGAAGGGAGATGAAGAGAGACAAGAGTGGAAGCAACTGGGCTAAAGAAGTTGGTAAGCAGACTAAAGAACAAGACAATGGACAGAATAAGTACGAGTGAAAACTGGGATAACTGTTTATATGTCAACTTTCTGCATTCATTCAGAAAGAGTGTCGATGATAGTCCTCTGTTCTCTCACCCCGACTCCCTACAACCACAGTGTGAGGACAGATTGATGTCCCGTAGGGTGAGCACAAACATGGACAGATAAGCTATTATTGTGATCACTGAACAGTTAACAGGAGAAGCTGTACCAGTAAACGGCTCCCACCAACATGTGCCATTAGATAATCAAAAATATTCACCTAGAAAAAATATAGCCTAGTTCCTGTGCAGAAGGACAGGGAGAGATGCAGAAAAGTAGAGGATGCGCACAGGAGTAGTGCAGTGCACAGGAGCTGTTTTAGCACCAAAAAATTCATTTTTGGGTTACGGACGATTTTTTTTGCGTGATTGAAAGAGTTACGCAATCAACAACTACAACCTGTGTTGTGGTAATAGGGGTTAATTTTTTATTTCATTTGGAATAATCTGACCAGCATTAACTGCTCTTTCAGATTTAAAGAACAGTCATCAATTTTGAGATGTCCTAAGTACAGTCAGATGACA
>JBBPDE010000021.1:5936797-5949588 GCA_037974605.1 Nannopetersius ansorgii | reverse complement strand
TTAAACTGCATTTGGGTAATGGTTGGTAGTTGGGCCTATTACCTCTTTACAAGGACCCACGGGGCCTGCCCCACACACACAGCATCATGCCTATCCTTAGTACATGCTTTATCAACTGGCTGTAGACTATAGGTTTGCACATTTAACTTATAATGTACATAGCAATAATATAAGCTCAGATAACATTTAAAGTCAAATTTCAAATCTCACAAAATACACCAAACCAACCTGCAATGTTGAATCATATACTACTGCTAGCAAGCAAACCACATTTCTTGGCATGTACCAAGCCACAGCAAACTTAGCTAATTTACCATTAGTACATTACTAGCTTACTACAATATTTTAATAATTGACTGAAAAAACGTAATAAAAAACTTACTTCTTACTTCGAGTTTTTTAACACCATTACTTCATGGTACTTGGGTGCGCAGAGTTTGCAGTGCATTCGGTATAATTTTTTTTTTGCATCCAACCATTTCAAAAAGTATGGCCAGGGACGTACAAGAGCTGTCTGGTTTTCCTGGCTACCGTCCTCGCTAGTGCTTGGTTCGGACAGCTCTTGATTATCTGCCATCTTCACTGTAGATTACACACATCTGTTGTGTCCGGTGGGATGAATCATGTACAACCAATAGGGTTTTGAAATGAAATATGTTTATACTTCTCATCCAATCACAATCAAATTCACTCGATCCGGAGTTTTCGGAGGTGGCATTTTTTTGTTTTGTTTTGTTTTTTTTTTTGGAAAGATGACAAGAATGAAAAACCCAAAATTAAATCGGAGTAACGAGGCTATTTTTAAAATGTAAGGAGTAGAAAGTGCAGATAATTGCGTGAAAATATAAGGAGTAGAAGTAAAAAGTAATCTGAAATATAATTACTCCAGTAAAGTACAGATAACCGAATTTCTATTTAAGTAAGGTAACGAAGTATTTGTACTTCGTTACTTGACAGCTCTGGTGGTGGGGGAAATACATGATAAAATGAGTCTAGTTAATGGATGGAATTGCTCAGAATGTTTCTTTTCTGGAAATATAATGTCTTGTTCAGACAATAATGACACATCCATGACCCAATTTGGTTTATACAACTGAAAATATTGTGCAAAGAAGAGAACCAGAAAAGTGGCCATTTTAAAAATAATGCCCATTTTGCTGAAAACAAAGCCAATTCAAAAGACCTTGTATTAAAAAATGGAAAAACATGAAAGTTCATGGGTTTATGTTTTTTGTCACTATTAGTATAAATATAAAATGTCCTACTGTTGGGAGTTGAACAGAGGCTCTTTCGCAGCACATTTATTTATTTAACTATACAAATAGCATTCTTCTTTTTGTCCTCACTTAGCTTGGTAGGTGCCAGTCTTTGTGTCAGCCACAAAACATGTGACCTCACAATAGTGAACCAACCATCAGTGATGCTTTTGGCCTTAACTGGTTGCATTACAGGAAGGTAAAATGAGAGAAAGCATTTTTTAAAAGAAAACATAGTTATAAATAAAGTAACAAAACTAAATATATTTCCGTTAAATCAGGACATTTTATTACAGTTTAAAAATTGTAAATACTAATCATTCATGTAACAATTACTGAAAATGACTGGGGAGATCATAATGCTCAATCCTGGCTCTACAGTCAAAAAATGTTTTTGTTGACCTAACCTAACACTGTTTCTTCAACCAGTTCCATGAAAATGATTTGAATAACCTAGAAGTGGTATAATTAAATAAACCCATATAAACTGAGTTAGGTTAAATCAACCAAAGCTATCGTGTACCAGTAGAAACTGTCTGTTGTGTTGCTTTAAAGCCTACAGTATATATTTAAATTACCCTATTCTGTTACTTTATACTTGTGCAAAAAAACATTTTACAACAGTTCACAGTTGAATTAACTTAATTCTTCTCGGTTCAACTTAAGTAAAGCACATGCTTTCAAATAATAAATAGGAAAAATGCATTTATTCAAGATGTCAAGAGAAACAAGTAAACTGCTTTCAGACATTTTCAAAATCAATGTTATAAAATATTTTCAGTAATTTTCCATTTTCATATTCAGTACATGTCCTTTCAGTCAAACAAATATTAGCAGCAAATAAATGAACCTAAAAAAACATTTTGAAGTAGCTCTAACTATTAATTACATTTGCAGTTCTATTCAACAAAGCAAATTTTCCAAATTCTGCATTTCCAAAAATAAAAAAAATTGTAAGTTACATAAATTTTGGGTATTGGAAATCCCTTTTAATAAATTAAACAAGAAACACGAATTAACAGAAACTCAAACAAAACACAGCAGATTCTTAAAACTTAAATAACTATTTGGCCATTAAATATAAACTCTCTCTAAATCACACAAACTGAATGTAGGCTTTTGGAGGAAACTTCCAGAACTTTCTTACTTAAAATTATTAAATTAACTCAAAAACTGACCTGTTCACTAACCTCCTCAAAACATCTTAATGTGAACTTGAACAAGTACTCCAGCATACTGGTCACTCAAGTAATTTATTTTTGAGGACTTTTTTTTTTTTTTTGGACTTTTTTGAGAGTCTTGTTCCAATAGGAGCTTTTGAAGAACTTCAAATGTCCCATCATAATGCATGTGCTACGGTCAGGTTCTTAAGCACTGTCAGTTCTTCAACAATGATACCCACATCTTGGTAGGAGTCTCTGGCTTCAGCACCTTTACAATCACACTTGCGCTTGACTGCAGAGGTTCCATTCTGGACAATATAGAAGATATTTAGATGGTACTGCTCCATTTTGATTTGAGACAGTATGGTACTGATGTTTTTTGCTGCCATGCCCCCTTTCCTTTTGAAGACTCTGATCAGCTGAGTGGAGTACGGATCAAGCTGGTGCATAAACATTGAAACCAAAGGAATGGTGGTAATCCTGGTGAATTCAGCACTCAACTGCAACACAAAGTTCAAATCAACTTACAGCAGCTGTATGCTGCCATCGCAATTAGCATTTCATTTCAGCTGAAAGTGTATTTTATGCAGCTGATATTTAGAAGCAACTTGCATAAGATGTAGATTCAGATGCTCCCAATATGAGTATTTCTAGATATTGAAGAGCAACTAACATAGCCACAGTTACTTAACTCTTGCTCATGAAAGAGAGCTGGCCATCTACTTTACTTTTAAATTCTCCAACGTTTGGCATATCTTCAAGGACTTCTCGTCTTCTTTAAGCAAAGGTTCTTTCCATCACATGCTGACTGTTTCTTTTAGTAACCGTTAAGTGCTTTCTTTCCTAGAAATGGCAAGATAATTAAAAACAGGAACATACTAATCATACCAAAATTTTATACGATACACTGTAAGGAACTTATGTGACTTCAACACTAACATATGCATCGCTTAACACTATTTCGAAGGATACCAGTTGCTTCAGGAACAGTGCAGGGCGAACAGTGCAGGGCAAACACAGTCTGGTGCTTCCATGGTTAACTACAAAATAGCACATTCAAGCACGTTTACAACCACACAGCTAAGCTAGTTTGAACAATGCTAACCGTCAGTTGTTTCGCATGTTAAATTTAAGTTAAATCCAGTAATGTAACTCTAAAGTCGAGTTTACTAACTCATATAAAACTACAAATCATTTACCTATCAACTTTTGAAGGAAACCTTACGATATATTTTACAGAGACATTTGAATCTTACCTAACATAGGATGTCCTTTTCAGACCGAAGTCTTTCCCAGACAGGTGCCAAAAACCCATACATGAGCAGTGCACAATACACAAAGAAAGGCCAAATAACACGAAACAGAATCACATTAAGATAACACAAAACAGCTTAGTACATTTGATGTGAAGAGTTCTTAAGTAGGGTTAACCTAACTCACTCACATACTTTTATAAAACAGGTATTTATTGGATTATTTAAATGTTATCTGCCTTCTTCATATGAACTGCAGCAAAAAATCATTTTTTGAGTGTAGTGTTTTTCCTTAGATGCACAGTAAAGCTGTTTGGTTAAGTTTTACATTTGTACAGTAAATACTTCCAAACATTTACTACAACGGGGGGACCCGCGTCCGTGATTTACCTCGGGGGCAGCAGGGACAGACAGGCTGGCAGGCATCCATGAACTCAGGCTCTTTATTAAACATAAACGTGAAACATGAACAGGAAACAAAAGCCTGGCTCAAGGGCCGCTACAAACATGAACATGAAAACAAGGAAAATGAGGCGAACTACACACAGTAAAAACACAAGACAGGTGGCAAACTAAACACGTGACACAAAGCAGAACAAGTCAAAATAAAAGTCCCAGAAATACAGAAAAAAACAAATCAAAACAGCGACCCCTAATGATCACTGGCCGAACCGTGACAATTTATTTGTTTTGATCATGCATTGAGTTGATGCTTATACCGTGAGCACAGAATTCACACTCAAAACAAAGCTGTGCTGTAAATATAAAAAAACCTTTAATGTAAGGTAATATAATGTAAGTAATGTAAGTAATGTATAATGTAAGATTATATTACAAGTCCTCCATTTTGGTCCTTTCAATATAATGGACAGATTTCTTCTTCAATTGTGTAAATAAATAAACTAAAAAACAAATACAGAATAGAAAACATTGTCCCATGACACCTGAAAGTACAAAATCATTCCTTAAAAATAGCTAACTGAAGCTCCTTTAGCCATCTCTATTTGTGTAATATAAATCTAACACACACCTCTGTAATACCTGGCTTGTAATACCTGAATTCACCTTTGCTGCTATTCTCCAGTCCAGTGTTGCTAACGGTGCTCCAGTGTAATAGCCGATGCCCCACAGCACCTGAGTGCACCTCAGCTGCGCAGGACCACGTGACTCACATCCTCAAACACGCCCTCAAAGCAGGAGCAGAACTGCTGCTGACGTTCTTTCACACAGCAGTTCTGCACCTGCAAGCGATTTGGAGAGACGGTTTGCGTTGTGTGTTCAGCTGAGCAAAACACAGTCGAGGTCTCTGTGTTAATATTGTGAATAATAGCACGAATTTGCTTCAGAACATAGCATTTCAGCATGAGAAGACTTTCAGATCTAATGTTCTGTGAAAAAAAAGGGGTCAGTGGATCTGCAAGGGACAGTTCCTGATAAGTGACAGTCAACCGCTGAACGGACCAAGAATACTGGACCTGATAACTAGGAGGTAAAGTGGTGGTGTACAAATGAATCCTTTTTGCTATATAGTTTCCATATATTGTTTTTGGATCTTTGATTCTATTAATCTTCCAGAAGAGCCATGAAACACTGAGTAATGATAATCCAAGTCAAGAATGCAAACTTTTGAATTAATATTTGGGAATTTTTTGAAGACTGGTTTAAGTAGGTCCCTATACTCTGTATCATTCCCATGTATAGGGACACAATTGGACACCCATGACTCACGGGAAGATCTAATTTCTTAACCAGTTAGCTTTCACCAGCATTACACCCTCAGCCCTGACGTCTTCTTATTCATAATGCATCTAATCCATGGTAACCAAGACCTTCATGGCCTACTGCCTAGTATTTTCATTATTTATAATTAAAAGATAATAGGTAATGAATAAAGGTAACAAATTTAGATGTTAGGTTTTAGATGCTTCTGATGCAGTGTTATGCTTTACAGCAACTCTTAATCTCTTAATCTTATTTAAGAGTAACCTGCATGCTTTTAACACAGATTAAAAAAACAAGTTGTTCCCATTGCGTAAACAAGTTGTTCCCATTTTGCTGGGTGCTCTTGAGTAAAATTATGTAAATATCATGGGTTGCGTGATGCTGTGGACCATGACCAGCTGGGCCCTGATAATGAGCCCCCTTGAGTCAAACCATGGAGACCAAATCCCCAAGAGTCTTTTTTCTAAATGGTCCTCATTCTCCTAGGTTCACAAGACTAGGTACCAATGGCAGCTTTGGCTTTCTCTTTGAAATTGAAGGCTGAAAATAAAATTCATGCACAACTATGTCTGACTCCAATATCTCACTTTCTGGATTACGTAACATAATAGGCTAGTTCTCATATTTCCCTCTCCCATTTTTCTCTTTCTCAGTCCATGGGACGATGCAGGTGCAGCGGAAGGGCCCTATGCCTGTGTCTTCTTCCATTTGTAATGATGAGTCATCTTTTGGTATACATCATGGTTTCCATATTTGTTGCCATATCTTACAATCCAGATCCCCAGCAGCCTCTTCATTTCAAAGCTCCTGGAGCTTCATCCAACTCTGGAGATCTAGCACCCCACCCACTTACTACCTTCTGGAACCTGCGCTTGATGGAAGGTGCTTTGTGGAACCGCCTTCAACACCTCCAGGACAGACAACACAATCCCATATTGAGAAGTAACAGCACAGGGGTTAGGGGCCCAAGCATTGACCCTAATTACATGCATGAGCATGACAGTTCTCCTTTATGTAGTCCTGACTATCTCTGGGCATCTCAACTGCATGACTTTAACAGTATGCCTCAACAGATGCAGGACTTTATCTTGTCCATGCACTGCAGGAATTACCGCCTCTTGGTAAACCAACCTGACCTGTGCACTGGGCAAGACTCTGAATCAGAGGCACCAGTGCTACTTATGGCAATAAAGTCCCAGGTGGGGCACTTTGAGAACAGGCAGGCCATTAGGGAGACATGGGGGAAGTGTGGCTGGGTAAAGCAAGAGTTAGGGGGGAAAAGATGGCAGGTACACACCATCTTCTTGCTTGGAAGGCAAGATATAACAACAGGCCCCCACCCAGACCTGGGTGCGCTCCTACAGCTGGAGAGTAGCCATCATAAAGACATCCTGCAGTGGGACTTCAGAGACACTTTCTACAACCTTACCCTGAAGGATGTGCTCTTCTGGGACTGGCTTTCCATGCACTGCTCAAATGTCCACTTTGTCTTCAAAGGGGATGATGATGTTTTTGTGAGAACAGGTGCTCTCTTGGACTTCTTGGATGAACACAAAGATCCTTCAAAAGGAGAAAATAACAGAACCAAAGGAAAAGAGGATTTCCTTGTGGGGGATGTGATTTCCAATGCTTGGCCCAATCGCCAAGCCAACACTAAATATTATATACCTGAGAGTTTCTACAAAGGTGTGTATCCAGCATATGCAGGTGGAGGGGGTGTAGTTTACTCTGCTGCTTTGGCCATGCGGCTGCGTGTAGTCTCTCGATGGGTCAGCTTGTTTCCAATTGATGATGTATACCTGGGAATGTGCCTTCATAGACTGGGGTTGTCCCCTACATATCACCCTGGGTTTTTGACATTTGACCTACCAGAGGGTGAGAGGGAAAGGCCGTGTGCTTACCACAGAGTACTACTGGTGCATAAGCGGAGTCCGAAAGAGATGCTAACACTGTGGAGGGAATTAAAAGCTCCACTGACTGTGTGTTAATGAGTGCCCATGAAAACCCCTTGCGACTTTGACTTTATAGACCTGGTTTGTATAATGATCAGAGGCACAGCTTTTTAAAAACAACACAGATTTGAATGTTTGCCATCAGGTATTTTCATGTCAGTGGAGCGTGTTTTATTTGCATAATACATCTTTCAGTTTGCTGCCACTCTAAAGGCTGTTTGGTTATTGATTCTACTGAGGTCATTATGCATAAATGATAGAATGAGACATATTATAGAAGTTGAAAAAGTTGTTTATTTTACTGTGGAGTAGTCCATGAAGGTTTTATTGTACATGTTGTTAATTTTGTTTATTAGTATACAGAAATGCTAATACAATAATTTTTGGTAAAAATCTTTTTTTTATTATTTATTTAATTGCTGTTCCTCATTTGTACACATTATGATTTACTACACTTAGTTTTCTTGGCTGCAGTACGTAAGAACTTAGGGCTTAGCTGTAGTCTCAGAAGTCATTTTTTAAAATACATCCAGGCCCAAACCAAGATTTCTACTGTACTGCTATATGCTATATAGTTTGTACAGTGGATGCCATCACTGCCTTACTGTTGTTTTTTTTTTTTTCATACTTCACCATGATATTGGCCAAACATCTGTATCTGCAGCACTGCCGCACATTGGTTTTGTAGCAATAATAATTACTTAGAGATTACATATAAATTTGTACAAATATTTACAAATATGTACCATATTTTCAGTTTTGTAAATTAAGAATTAAGAATGATTTAGACAAGTTATATCCCTGTTTGGAAAGGTCAAATTCTGCAAATCCCATGTAGTATGATTTTTGATTTGTGAGTTTTTGTTACATCATTTTTACATATTCATAATTATGTAGAACATTGCCAATACTTTTAAAAACCACAATAAACAAAGAATTAATACTGTCATTGTGGAACAAGTATATACATAAAATGTACACGATATTGCTTGGTTTTGTGCATTTTGCAATAAAGGAATTGTATTTCTGTTCATGTCTTTTATTAACCACAACTGGTGGCTCAGTAATGCTGGATTAGTGATTCATGATGCTTTGCAACTAATTGTGATTGTCCTGTTTTAAATACTGCAGTTCCATCATTTTGGAGGATTTGTGATTTATTATTCAGATATGTTATCTTTCTATTTTTTTTTAAATTTTTCTAACATTTTCATGTATTTTATCTATTGGTAATTGATTGTTTTTATGTATTTCAGCTTGTTGTTTTATAACTAGAGGTGGGCATAGATTAATTTTTTTTTTATCTAGATTAATCTCATTGTAATCATGGAATTAATCTAGATTAATCTACATTAAAATGGCTCATTTGAATTCTGCCAAAGGTCTGAAGCCCCACCCCACCCCAAAATGATCCCAATGCCTATTTTTATAGTGTAAACCATAAATATGCCTCCAAATGTTTTCCCAGATCACTTTAGTTTCATTTTGAACTCAGATTATTACATTACCCTTAAAGAAAATGTAAATATAAACCCAAGGTTAAAAAACTTAAAAAAGTCAGGAACGAGAGAGAGACAGAGAGAGTAAGAGAGAGCGAGAGATAGAGAGTAAAGGAGAGCGAGAGAGTAAAAGAGAGAAAGAGAGACACATACAGAGAGAGAGAGAGACGATCCACACACTCCGGAAAAGTCAGGAACGAGAGAGACCGAGAGTGAGCGTACGAGAGAGAGACGATCTGCACACGCCAGAAAAGTCACGAACGAGAGAGAGAGGCACAGAGAGAGCGCGCGCATGAGAGAGAGAGCAAAAGAGAGAAACAGAGAGAGTGAGACAGGTATAAAACGGGCGCGATCCAGAATTGTCACGAACAAGAGAGAGCCAGAGAGAGAGATAGACAGACAGACAGACAGAGAGAAAGAAAGAGAGTAAATCCGCGCTAAAATATCAAGGTGAAAGTCATCATAGCTTGCATAGTATAGACCCAGCTCCCAACCCAGCTTGAATAGATTAACGGTGATATTTTTTTTATCGTGCGGTCATTATCGCAGCACATTAACGCCGTTAACGGCCCAGCACTATTTATAACATTTTTTTTTCAAAATCTGTCATTCATTCCATCCCATAAGATACAATTGCCAGACGCCTTTCTCCAAAGCGTCGGACAATTTAAGAAAAACATTCAAGCTTCAGGACAGCGTGAGAACCAGTTGTCGATTAGTTCAAGATTATGTATGCTTATTCAAATAGAAGAACAAGAGTGAATTACTACAAATTTATGATAGTGCATCAAGAAGGAGATTTCAACAGATTTTAGAAGTTTCTTGAAAATTCTGCTGCTCTGGTAGCCTTTGGCAGCTCATCTCACCAGCAGGGGACCATCTATCCATTATCTAAAAAAAGTTAACTAATTTTTTTACTAAGATCTAAACTAAGATTTTGGCGGGAATTACAGTTATTTACAATTATATATACTATATATTAGTGCTGGGCATAATGCATTATTTAATTGATGCTGAAAATTAATTTTTAAATTACTATTATTTTGAAAGATTATTTTTCTGTGCTCAACTGCTTCACCTTGCTACTGATCATACTGACTGCACTCTGAGCTCCCTCGGGGCATTGAACAGGCTGACAGGCAGAGCTCCATGCTGTAACTTTATTTAACGAAAACAAAAGGAACATAAATAGGTTCAGTGGCCTCTAGGATTCATGTTCAAAAAGCAGGACACGGGCAGGGTAAATGAGGTGTTGAGATGGACACATGACAAGGGAAACACGCCCCAGTTCCCCTTTCACGTCGCAACCCCACTGTCTCTGTGGCGGGGCTGACTCCCCATCAGCCCGGCCGATGTGGGCGTGGACCACAGGACGTTGTCCTTGTCCCATGGCCCCGGTCCCTCACCGTGGGACCCCACAGTGTTCAGGGCGGTGACCCCACCTCCCAGAAGTCCTTCTGCCGGCAGGGTGCTCTCTGTCCCGGGCCTTACCGAGAACCCCGCCGGGCGTCTCCCAGCGGGGTGGCCGCTGTGGTCAGGCAGACAGGCCCCTCCGTGGGCCTGAGCTGGGCACGCACCGTAGGCAGCCCCCTCCGGGAGGCTGGACGGGCCCCTCGCTGGCAGGCATGCAGGCAGGCAGGCAGGCAGGCAGGCAGGCAGGCAGGCAGGCAGTCCCCTCCGGGAGACTGGACGGGCCCCTCGCTGGCAGGCAGGCAGTCCCCTCTGGGAGACAGGACGGGCCCCTCGCTGGGGCTTCTAGGTGAGGGCTTCTAGGTGAGTGGGTCTGAGGCTAACAGGGCCAAGGACAGCTTGAATGGGGCAGATAGGAGCGGGACAGGCGGGAACAGGGCCTACAGAAGCGGGGCTTGCAGGAGCGGGGTTTGCAGGAGCGGGGCCTACAGGTGTGGGGCCTACAGGAGCGGGGCCTACAGGTGTGGGGCCTACAGGAGCGGGGCCTACAGGAGCGGGGCCTACAGGTGTGGTGCCTACAGGAGCGGGGCCTACAGGTTCGGGGCCTACAGGAGCCACACACCCTGATGTTACACAACCTGGAGCTACGAAACCGGGAGCTACATAACCAGGAGCTACACACAGAGTAGCCTCACACAGAGTAGCCTCACACAGAGTAGCCTCCACTACAGGCCCGCTAGCCGGGCCGCCAGCTGTAGCCTTCTTCTCTACAGGCCTGCTAACAGGGCCTCTGACAGTAGCCTCCACTACAGGCCCGCTAGCCGGGCCGCCAGCTGTAGCCTTCCCCTCCACAGTCCCACTAGCAGGGCCTCTAACTGCAGCCTCCACTACAGACCCGTTAGCCGGGCCGTTAGCCGTAGCATACCCCTCTACAGGCCCACTGAAAGGGCCGCCAAACCTAGCCTCCCTAAAAGGCCTGCTAACAGGGCCACTACGCACCACAGCGCCGGGGCAAACAGGGGCTGGACCTGCTGGGGCTAAGAGAGCTGGCCCACTAACCGGGCCGGGGATAGAAGGAGCTAGGCTAACCGGGGAGCTAATGCTAATAGCTGAGAAGCTACTGCTAGCTGGGGAGCTAATGCTATTAGCTGGGGCCTTACTGGTGTCGTCAGGCTCGGGGGTTTGGCCAGCTGGAGCGGTCGGACCTTGGAGGCGTCCCTGGAGCTCGTGGATGGTGTTTGCGAGCCCCTCAAGCCACCTTTGTTGCTCCTGTAGATAGTGTTGGAGCTGGAGCGCCTGGCCTGCCTCTTCCCAGACGTCTCCGTGACGCACTGCGTCGGCCTCGTGCTGCAGCGGCAGCTCCGGGTTCGTGGCCGGCTCGTGCATGTGCTATTGTTGGATGTGTTGGGGAGGCCGCGGAAGCTCTGCGATGCCTCCGCCTCCTGGCTGCTGGAGAAAGGGGGGCGGCCTTCGGGATGTCCTCGTCCTGGGAGTCCTCGACCGGGAGGCTGAGTAGAAAACCCACTAGGTTGAAGGACTCCCACTCGTCCTCCGACTCGCCCTCTTCCCCCAGGTAGGCGGCTTTGTGTCGGTGTGTCCATCTGTCAGAGTGCTGGCTGCGAGGCATTGAACAGGCTGACAGGCAGAGCTCCATGCTGTAATTTTATTTAACGAAAACAAAAGGAACATGAATAGGCTCTGTGGCCTCCAGGATTCAGGTTCAAAAAGCAGGACACAGGTAGGGTAAACGAGGTGTTGAGGTGATGGACACATGACAAGGGAAACACAAAACGGGCTTTACATACAGACAGTGATCAGGGCAGCTGGGACTCCTAAACATGTAAACAGAAAACAGCTGACTAACAAAACACGTGGTACAAGAACAGAACAGGCAGACATGGACCTGGACATGAGCAGAGACCTGGACATGAGCAGAGAAAACAAAGAAAACGGGAACCAGAAAAATCAACAAAAGAGCAGTGGCATTTAACCGGCCACTGACCAGGTCGTGACAGTTCCCTGATAAAAGAAAAATGTTTCTGCTGGTACGTACACTGTTTTGAATTCATTACTTAATTGTGCTATAACAATTTATCATGATAAAAATGTTTAAAACATTCTATATACAGTAATCCCCTATCATGCGGGTTCCAAGAGCACACGCATGGTGAAAAAACGTTGCATTGTGTTTTGGTAAAAAATGCATAAAATGCCTATTTTTATAGTGTAAACCCTAAATATGCCCTCAAATATGCTAAACTCAGTTTAATGCTTTACGCTTAAAGAAAATGTAAAGGTAAATCGAAATCAGAAGACTTTATTGCTTAAAAAACCATTAGCATTAGCGGTTACACAAAAGAACACTAAACACAAGGGGTGTGTCCAACGCGAGATTTAGTGCGTAGTGCGCACTGCCTTCTGTAGTGCGCACTGCTGTGGGTCAGCGCTGTTCTAAAAGGAACACTAACGGTGTGTCCGAAACCGCGCACTACGCACTTTTAGTGCGCGATTTTTAGTGCGTAGTGCGTTCACACTG
>JBBPDE010000021.1:5897038-5917345 GCA_037974605.1 Nannopetersius ansorgii | reverse complement strand
GTAATTTATGTTGTAATGGTTATAAGATGTATAATGTGGCGAGGTTTATAACTTTGACATGATGACGTTAGGACTCGAGGGATTCAGTTCAATGGAGACCTCGGATTCATGATTCGTGAGTTGTTTAATGGATCCGGGTGATTCACCCGGATGAGTCGTGAATCGCTCGGCTCTAGTTGAGGGTCCCACCTCCAGGGGGCGGGGGCCCTTGTGTGGTGAGAAACGAGATTTTGGAAAAACTTGTTCTGGTTGGATTGTTACACGAGTCTGTCGCCTTTTCCTACACGTGATTGGCTGTTGGGCGGGCTCTATGTTGAATGGACAGCGGAAGCTGAAGTAGATAGTGATATTGCATTTTGACAGCGTTGGACACAGAAATCAGGTATAAAGTACATTTTAATGCTGCCGCGTGCAAAATACAGTGGGGTGTTCTGTCTGAATGAATGAGGTATATCCACATAACAGCTCGAACAGTCTGGTGGAGTAATGAAGAAGGCTGGCGAAGTTGAATACAGGCTAGCTTTACCAGATTAGCAGACCTGAGAGCCACTTTAGCTTTGTTAGCTTATACAGCTCAGTCTTCACAGCAGAAATGAAAGTCTGCATAGATACAAATTGCGCAGCTTTTCCTGGCTGTGTGAAGTATCCTAAGCGTCGTTACTGAACGTTAAGTCTAGCATGTACCGAACTAGCAGTAAGAATGCAATTTAATTTATATAACGATTTTTACAACCAAGTTGTCACAAATCAGAATTCAGGACCCGGTCCGTGCCCGTAGTGGGCAAGCCAAAGACAACACAGCAGTGTATATTATTCAGTGCTTATCATTTATCCTAGTTTCCCTAGCTGAAAGTAGCACAAACGATGTATATGTTTCGTTTAGATGTTTGAAGATGCGAATATCAGCATCTCCACTTTGTTAAACTTGTATACTCTAATCTTTGTTTTTCCCACACACCTCCGTTATGAGAACAGGAAGGTTTTTTGAAAGTCAGCATGGTAGATTCCCAGTACTACCTCCCCAATGACATTGGGATCTCAGCTTTGGATTGCGGGGAAGCCTTTCGACTGCTGTCGCCCAAGGAGAAGCTGTATGCACATTATCTCTCAAGGGCAGCTTGGTATGGTGGCCTAGTGGTACTACTCCAGACCTCCCCAGAGTCTCCCACCATCTATGTGCTCCTTCAGAGAATTTTTAGAAAGCAGCCACCTGCACAGCTGGAGGATTCAGCAACTGTGGTGGGACTGAGCTCTGAAGAATACCAGGTAAAAAAAAATACACAAAATCGACTGTAATCTCACATTTAATCTCTGTGCACATGGTAATGGACAAATGATGTTTCTTTCTACAGGCATTTCTTGTGTATGCTGGAGGGCTTTATGCAAACATGGGAAATTACAAGTCTTTTGGTGACACGAAGTTCATCCCTAATCTGCCAAAGGTGAACTACACAGTACAAACAAGAATGGAATCAGTTTAATTTGAATAAACACTTTGCCTTTACTGCAGACTGCTGTTATTTTTCTATAATTGCAAATACACAGTTGTGAGTGATGAACATTGGGACTAACTAGGCTTGGACCCTTGTGCAGGAAAAGTTTAAGGCACTTGTGTGGGAGAGCAGGGCCTTTAAAGAAAATCCTGCTGATATTGAGGCTCTGTGGAACAGCTGCTCCGACCTCCTGTACTCTCTGGATGACCAGCAAAAACAGCTTGGTCTTGGGGACAAGGTGAGACTGCTAAATAAAGCAGGATCTTTTCAGTCTCCTCATTTATTTACAGCATAGCATGTTTTTCTGTACTGAATGTTTATTTTTTCCTATGTTCAAGGGAATCACCACATACTTTTCAGGGAACTGCAGTTTGAAAGATGCAGAATTGGCTCAGAAATTTCTAGACTCCAAGGTACAATTTTTAATCATTTATGTGATATTTACATCATTGTGATATTTTGCTATGCTCAGTTTGTATTTATATAGAAAATGCACATTAATGTACAGTTGTATAAATGTGCCAGATTTCCTAGTGTGGCTAATTTTCCACAGGTGATTTTCATTGTTCTGACTTGCAATGTGTCTGTGTCTAACATCTAATAGTATTACTAAGGTGTATTACTTAATTGTATTTCACAGAGAAATTGGGCTTAGGTTACATTTGGAGTACTCATATAGCAAGTGTCATTTTCAGGTTTGTAATGCAATACCTTCATGTCGAACATTTTTCCAGAACCTGAGTGCCTACAACACCCGTTTGTTTAAGAAGGAGTTGGAAGGGAAATGCTGCTATGAGGTGCGCCTTGCCTCCGCAGTAAAGAAGGGTGAGAATAAGGATAGTGTAAATGTTTTGTATTCCCTTAATTGATACACCTTGCAGTAAATCACCAGACTCTGTGAGTTCTTCACTTTCCCTTTGATTTTATAGACTGTGCTGTTGAAGGTGAGGTAGAGACATGCTGCGGTGTGTATGACTTCGAGGACACATTATTCTCTGTTCAGAGAGGAGACTATGCCTTTCTTATGGAGAAAGTGAGCCAGAATCTGGAGAAAGCTAAGGTGCCTATTCATTTTTTAGGTCTGGTGCCTAAAGCACTTGTGTCTCTTGTGAAAAGTCTAATCTAGGCCCTTTGTCTTAAAGGCTTACACTACGAATGAAAACCAGACACGAATGCTGGAAGAATACATCCGCAGTTTTACCTATGGTTCTGTGGATGCTCATAAAGAAGGCTCCCGTTTCTGGATCAAAGACAAAGGACCTATTGTGGAGAGGTGAATTAAGCTGTATTAAAATGAAAAATTCACTTACAATATTCTGCTCTGCTTTGAAGTTTGGCTCTACTTTTCACTAGGGTTGTAATTTTTGACTTTTACTGACACTGTACTGTAGATCTAGAATTATATATTTCGATTCCTGCGATCCCAACCAACCAAATGAAATAGTATGTTTTTTTGTATTTGACAGTTGATTCGAAATATGTCCAACAAAAGATCTTTGGAAAAGTCTCAAGAGCAAATCCATGATTTGGTTTAAAATTTTAGTACACGTTTCTTTTTTTGAATAATGTATTACTTCCCTTCTGATCTGTGAGTTAGTATGTGAGATCATTCAATATATAACTTGCACAGACTCTGTGAGCGATTGTTTTATTTAAGATATCTGATGTGAAATGTAAGTTGAGACATTTACCTCTCAATTGAGCCTTGAGTTTCTGTCCGTGCTTTACTCTTTTATTTATTTTTGCTTAATAGTTATATTGGCTTTATCGAGAGCTACAGAGATCCATTTGGTTCAAGAGGCGAGTTTGAAGGTAAACTTGTACTCTTATTTTGCACAATGATGCTCCTGACGATATCTTGTTAAGTCTACTCACTTCTGGGTGTCCCTCCCCAGGGTTTGTTGCTGTGGTAAATAAGGCCATGAGTGCTTGCTTTGCACAGCTGGTGAGCTCAGCAGAGGTCTTGCTCCCAGAGTTGCCCTGGCCTCCAGCCTTTGAGAAGGATCAATTCCTCAAACCTGATTTCACCTCACTCGATGTACTCACCTTTGCTGGTAGTGGCATCCCAGCAGGAATCAACATTCCCAACTGTAAGTTCTGCAGTTACTTCTTCATTGTGCAAGGCTTAATAATTGTTTCAATTCATCTGCCTTACTTAAAACTGTTTTTTCCCTCTAGATGATGACATTCGACAAACCGAAGGCTTTAAGAATGTATCCCTTGGAAATGTGCTGGCTGTTGCATATACCACACAGAAAGAAAAGCTTACTTTCCTTAAAGAAAAGGATAAGGTTTGTAATACTGTTTTAATAGCTAGGAGGATAACATACAGGCAACGAAAGAATGAAAATGCATTCTTTTATTAAAATTTATTTAGTCTTTAGCATTGTTCATTTATGTTATGCACCATAATGTTTCTGGTGGTGTCTACTAATGTAGGGTTTACAAGGGATGACGCAATACAACTTTTTTTCTGACATCAGTATTTAAACCTTGGCAGACATGAGATATTCATTCTTTTAAAAACGACTGAGCTTATGAATGAGCTCTTTTTAATTGAAGCTCTTCATTCAAGACGATCATCTAAAAGTAGGCTACCAATCTCAAAACATTAGAAAACTACTATCCCACAGAAAAAGAATTAACTGACATGACACAATGTGAGTGTGATGTTTATCCTATATCCGATTTTGTACTGACGTATTTTGTACTTGTTTTGGAATGGCACCCTCTAATTTAGTCTAACTTGTTTCTTTTTGCTGCAGGATATCTATGTCAAGTGGAAAGGGCCTTCTTTTGAGGTGCAGGTGGGCCTTCACGAGCTTCTGGGTCATGGCAGTGGAAAGCTTTTTGTCCAAGTAAGGCTGTGTCTGCCCTAGTGTTGAAAATTTACTACTACAAAAAAGTATAAGTGTAATTTCTTACACATCTTTGTGACATGTAGGATGAAAAGGGAAAATTCAACTTTGATAAGGCTGAGGTCTGTAATCCAGAGACTGGTGAATTGGTGAGTCTGTTATGCTGCATTTATGACTGCAAACATTTATGTAATAGCTGTTTTACCAGGGATGCAGCATTTGAGACTGTGCTTAGTGCAAACGTCTGTCAGATTTCCAGTTGGTACAAAGGCAGCGAGACATGGGACAGCAAGTTCTCTACCATTGCTTCCTCATATGAGGAGTGTAGGGCTGAGTGTGTGGGGCTCTACCTCTGTCTCAACAAGCAAGTGCTCAGGTAAGCTAAGCTGCTGACCTCAGACGCATTCTCATAATTGATCTTGTACTTTTAAATATTCAGACACGTATCTGGTCTTCAGTATCTTTGGTCATGGAGGTGAAGAAGCAGAGGAGATAGTCTATGTCAACTGGTTAAACATGGTCCGTGCTGGCCTCTTGGGTTTGGAGTTTTACACACCAGAGAACAGGAGCTGGAGACAGGTCTGCTATAAAATTGCTAACTCCTTAAAAGTTTACAGTTAATTTATACATATTGACTAATGTATATTTTTTGTGCTCATACTTCCTGGTTTGATGATTCTCTTGCTCATTATGTTGAACGCTGGGTTTCGCTGTGTGGTATTTGTTTTAGGCTCATATGCAGGCACGCTTTGTGATCCTGCGTGTGCTGCTGGAAGCAGGAGAAGGGCTTGTGACCTTGAGCGAGATCACAGGTGCAGATGGCCAGCCTGATGCACTAGTCACACTTGATGGCAGCAAAATCCACTCAGTGGGCAAGAATGCCATTCAGAAGTTTCTCTGCAGGCTGCAGGTATGACAGGTTCTTTAATAATGATGTGCTGATTGTAATTTTGGCTAGTGATTTCCAATGTTTTTCCTGTACACAACAGTCTAGCATGTTCTGTTCTTCTCAAGTACAATGAATATGCTCTCAAATATTGGAAATATCAGTCAGATTTAGACCAATTAAAGATTTACACCGTTTGGAAGAGATATAGTCTCCGTAGACCTGGACAGAGTAGTTTCTGTGAAACTGCTTTGTAAAAATTAAGAGCCAATAACTTAAGGTTGTCTATATGAAATCTGAATACAAGTATATGTTCAGGTGCACAAGTCCACAGCTGATGTGGAGGGAGGCCGGGCTATGTATGAGGGCTACTCTGCAGTGACATCTGATGGTTCTCACAATTTCCTACGGCTTCGAAAGACAGTCCTGCTGCGTAAGGAGGCCCGTAAGATGTTCGTCCAGGCTAACACTCAAGTCAAAGGTCTGCTTTCTCAGCTCCCTTCCACTTGCTAATGTTACATGTCAGCTGAAACTCACACTTTTAATATAGCTAAAAACACTTGCAACCATATTGAAGCCTGAAATTTGTCAGTATTTTTATAGATTAAGTATATTACAGATTAAGTCTTAAATCTGTCTGAGATCACTTAACAAAACATGGTTTGTTGCGAGAGTATCATAATTTAGGCATGCAGTTTGCAGCTGTGCAAATTAATGTTTTTGCTGAACTTTCACTGCTTTGTATGTCAGGTGAGGCCGTGGAAATGGAGGAGTATGAGGGTAGTGCTGCGGGACTGATCCAGTCATTTATCCAGCGCTTCATTGAGGATGCTGAAGAAGTGGAGGCTCAACTGCTGCAACTCTCTTCCAAGGATTCCACCTACTGGTGCTCTTAGGAACACTGCACCCAGAGATCCAGGCTCTCAGATAAGCATGACACCTACTAAGCCAGCAGGTAAAAGCTGCCTGTAGAAATGATACAGATCAGATTGGATGAGGGTGCACAGGGTGTGATGAAACAGAATGTAGGAACTATGCCTGGAAAATGTACACGTACATTGCTTGATGCTTTACAGGGGGGAAATAATTATTTGATCACCTGCTGAATGTATACTAGTGGGAGGCATAGATTAATTTTTTTAAATCTAGATTAATCTCACTGTAATTTTGGAATTAATCTAGATTAAAATGGCTCATTTGAATTCTGCCAAAGGGATGGGATTCATTAAGGAATTATTGATGTCCATGCTATTATCAATTCCTAAAGTGAGCCTGTTGCCTTAAGAAAATTTGCATTCCGGGTAAATGAGCCTCTAGGGAGGCTGGGAAATGTAGTCTTTCAGTGTGTGGTAGCGCGGGAGACACAGCCAAAACAGGTGGGCGGAGCTACCAGGCCAGTTTCTCCGCCCAGCTACATGTTGCAGCTTGTGAATCTCAATGAAACCAAATGGAATATGAGCGTTCATTTTTTTCCATTTTGAGCGTTCATTATCCGCTTTTTTCCATTTTTAATTTGAGCACAAAATGGGAAATCAGAAAACGAGCTGTTATCTGTTTTGTCATTTGGGTTTTGGAAAAAAAAAAACCCTGAAAATGTGAGTGGTTATTTGACCCAGCTCCTAACCCAACTTTGTGAATAGATTAACGGCGATATTTTTTTTTATCGCCTGATAAGAGTCTCACGTTAACGCAGCACATTAACGCCGATAACCGCCCACCACTAATTTATACATTTGCTTACTTACAAAGAAATAATCTCTAATTTTATGGTAGTTTCAATGTACTAGAGAGAGACAGAATATCAACCAAAAATAAAATAAAACATACTGCATAAAAGTTATAAACTGATTTGCATGTCATTGAGTAAAATGGAAGTGAAGTTGAATCTAATCTAATCTAAAATAAGTACTTAAAACCCAAGCAGAAATGACTTCTCTTGGATGGAGAAACACTTGTTGGCAAGCGGCACTTTAAGATGTTTCTTGTGGTCAGTCACCATGTTTGCACACATCTCAGGAGGGATTTTGGCCCATTCCTCTTTGTCCCTAAATCTTTTGTTTCTTGGCTGCTGCTTGGCAAATTTTCAGCTTCAGCTCCTGCACAGATTTTCTATAGGATTGAGGTCTGGACACTGGCTAGGCCACTACAGGACCTTAATGTGCTTCTTCTTTAGCCACTCCTTTGCTACCTTGGCAGTATGTTTTGAGTCTTTTTCATGCTGGAAGAACATCAACAACCCATCTTTAGTGTTCTGGAAGGAGGCTCTCGTCCAAGATTTTACGGTTCATGGCCCCATCTATTGGCCCCTCAATGCAGTGATGTTATCCTGTACTCTTAGAAGAAAAACATCTTCAGGTTATACTCAGCAGTTCTCCTCGCACGGCGGGTCAAGTTGATGATAAAGAGCTCGATTTTAGTCTGATCTGACCACAGCACTTTCTCCCAACCCTTCTCTGAATCATTTAGATGTTCAATGGTAAACTTAAGACAGGCCCGTACATGTGCCTTTTTGTGCAGGGGGACCTTGGGAGTGCTGCATGGTCCTTCTGCTCAAGAAGGCACATGTATATGCCTGTCTTACGCTTGCCAGTAAAGGCAAATAATTCACTTAATGACATTCAAAACAGGTTATAACATTATTGTAATGTGTTGTTAAAGGAGTTTTGGTTGATATTTTGTCTCTCCAGTACAATGAAAATATAATAAATAAGATAATGAAGTAAATTTTTCAAATCAAATAGTTATTTCACCCACTGTATGTGCTCTACCACAATCTGCTGTTAACATTTTTTTGTTTCTTATAAATCTTTTTACTAATGTCAAAGAACAAATTCATGTCACTTTTAATTTGAAAAAATACAATCACACCTCTGGATCTAAGATGGGACCACAGCCCACACTTCTCACACAGAGAGAGAAGTGTTAAAGCATTGATTAAACAAAATGTATTCTGTAAGGGTGGAGTGAGCAGCATCTATAAAATCTAAACACTTTCTTGAGCCATTTTTGAAACTAATTCTTTATAATCCAAGTAGTATTCTGCATTACTGCAACACATAATCAGTTGGCTGTTAGTCAAACTTTGGGGAAATTAAAGGTTAAGTATGAAGTTACAAAAAAAAAAAATGTCAGCTTCTCATTGATGTTTTAGATTTCCCTGAAGGCATGTAGTGTTCAATTGTTTCATTTTAGACAACAGGAGCACTTCCTACCAAATAAAAGTCATTTTTCACAATCTGTTTTTTTTCCCCAACAGTAGCTCCAGAGTTAAATTATTCATCATTAAATCAAAGCTCATCATGCAACAATTTATAAATAATTGAGTAAACGTATCAACAAAGGCATCATTGTTGTCTGATGTCATTGCTATAAATACACCAAAAGCCTAATTTGATGCATCCCATGATGCACATTGTTTAAATAAATAAACGAGGAAAATAAGTTCAGCAACCAAATTCGTCTCAAAAGGTTAGTCATTTGCTTACACCATTATAACAAAATTCAGATACTGTATATTCAGTGATTCTCATTCCTGATGCCAGAGTACTCTACACTGCACATTTGTTTTCCAACATATACTACTCACAATAAGTTATATTGTTCATTGTCCTTTTTGCTCTGAATTTGAATGAAATAAGTTAAAATTCCCTTTGATATTACTAATAATGTATGAGAAGAAACACAATTTATTAGTTTAATATTTATTACCCCAAAAATTTAGACAATAACAGGGACAGCCCCAAATAAGAAAAATTGACCATGTCAGTAGTGTTTCCACCATTTGCTGCAATAACTGCTTGACAGCGACGTCTCACTAGCCTCATGATGATGTTCTGAGGCAATGCGTTCCACTCTTCCACAAGTGCTACACACAGTTCTGCCAGGACATGGGGGCGTTCGGTACGATCATCCAGTCTCTGCTTCAGCTGGCCCCAGACGTGCTCTATGGGGTTCAGGTCAGGGGACATTGAAGGCCATACCATATGAGGCACTCACTTCCCGAAGTTGAGCTGTGACAATTCTGCCACGATGTGGTAGAGCATTGTCATCCATGAACAGAAAGTTGGGGTGTGCTGGCTGAATTGGTGATAATGGGTTCTATGATGTCTCTGAGGTAAGAGCGTGCAGTGACTGAGCCGTGTACAATAATCAAATCTGTTTTGCGCTGACCGGTGATGCCTGCCCAGACTGTTGCACCTCATCCACCAAATCAAACCCTGGGGACCATGTTGACCTCAGCGTATTGCTCACCTCGCCTTCTCCAGGCAATGCTGATGACCATCATTTCTGTGCAAGGTGACCCGACACTCTTCAGTAAACAGGACGGTAGACCACTGCTGCATTGTCCAGGTCATGTGGTCTTGTGCCCACTGCAAATGTTCACGCCGGTGTCTTGGTGTCAGTGGAGTCACCTGCAACGGTCGTCTGGCATTCAAGCCAAAGCGGTGGAGTCGGTTGCGAATGGTTTGTCTGGAAACCCTAGTACCCCTCGCATCTCGTAAACGGGCTGCAGCTGTGTGGCAGTTGCATAATGATGTCTGTGAGCATAGGTCCTTAGGTCCTGGTCAACGTTGCGGTCTGTCACTCGTGGGGCTCCACTCCTGGGTCTGTCTTGAACTCTGCCAGTAGTTCTGTGTCTTGATGCAAGTCTGCTGATGACGCTTCGAGACACACCAAGTTCACGAGCAACATCTGACTGCCTGCCACTGACCCGAAGTTGCGCCATGGCCAGGTGGTGCTGCTCATTCGTTAAGTGACGTGTGTTCATGGCTGTTTGAATGATGAACTTGGAATGACGGATTGACAATACCAGCTTTTTATACGCACAGAATGTTGAAATGCCACATTGAAAAAGGTTGTATTTTGGTATTGGCCCCTATATAAGGCACACCTGTACACAATGAAACATTACATGGAAAACACAAAATGAGGTGTGTCTATCACCCCAATACGATTGCCTCCCTATCCCAAAAATGTCTGAAGTGAAACAAACACTGTATGTGTGACATCCACTAAGTCTCTCACAATATCCCTAACTTATTGTGAATAGTGTACTTTCTGCAGAGGAAAAACCCAAACACTTGATTAAAATGTGCAGTATGGGACTACTTGAGGAGCAAGACTTTGGAATGCATTATTCTACTATAATGTAAACAGAGTGACTAAAAAAACACTTCTATCATAAAGGTACACTCGCACCCATCAAACTAGTTGTACTGTAGCAAAATTATTACATTACCAAATGTTACAATCAGCAATTAAATAATATGGACAACCTTCCCAATTACTGGGTTCAGGTGTTTTAGCCACACGCATTGTTAACAAGTGTATAAAATTAAGCATATAGCCCTGTCATTGTGATCTTGTGGACAGCCTTCCCAGAAGAGTAGAGGCTGTCACAGCTGCAAAGTTGTGGCCAACTGCATATTAATTCCCATGGTTTTAAAATAAGATGTCCAGGGCAAGTTTATTTAGATCAACTGGTCAGATGCACACATACTTTGGCCATATAGTGTTCAGCCCATTATTACTTAGAAATAAGACGTTTCATATGAATGTACAAATCTACTCAGCAACACAAAATATAATACAATAAGGGATGTTGGCTGTGAAGTTCTAAACATTTTTCATTTCAGCATTCACTTAAATAACCATAAAACATGGCAAACTAGACATTTAAAATAAGTATAAATGTGTTTATACTCATTGTGGGTTGTGAGATGTTCACTTAAATTCACGATGCTTCTGCCGAGAGGTCCAAAGCCCCCCTCTTGTTAGCTTATGGGACTTCATATCCTGACTGGAATGTTGGTAAACAAGGGGAGAACTGCTTGCACCCAAGCCTTGCAAGTCCTGAATCTGAGCATCAGAAGGTAGTGGTATCATGTCCCCGTCACTTCTACAATACAAGCCATACTCAACTGGCTGGTCCACTCCAAACTTAACAGCGCAAAGTTGTGCCAAAGCTACTCCATTGACCCCTGCTTTCCACTGCAGAGTCTTCACCAGGCAACATTCTTCATCTTGGAAGAGCACCTTTACAAACCTCTGTAGTAGAGAACAATAGTACCACCTGGTTACAGTACATAATTGTGTCGTTTTCTCTTTATAGTCCATGAAACATTCTCCTTGAGAGACGGACACTATATAATACTTATTACCTATAAATCTGTATGATTAAATAAATGTAATGTATGTAGTTACCGAGTTGTTTGATTTATCTATGATATGAGTGTTTCACAGTCAGTTCACTATATAGAAAACAGTAAATAGTGAACCATTCTGAAGAGAGTGTACTAACTGTAGGCACCGTAATAGTACAAAACAAACTATTTGAAATTATTCAAAATTAACTGATTTTTATGTAGTCTATCATGAAAGACAGCAAATATGACTGGCCTGTTGTGAGTTCATGCCTTTCTGGCCCTTGGCCTCACTGCTTCGGCGGCGGCTCCACTCCTTCAACGATTCCCTGACCTGTTGGGTAAGTGTACTGGGGGGCACAGCCTCTGGTTTACTCTGGATATGGCTGAGGCTGACATAAACACTGGTCAGATAGTATCCACCTGACAAAAAAGTATAAGGTTAATGGTGGGTAGCAAATGAGTGTCATTTATGCTAGGTATATTTACACTTTGCAGGAAGCTTTTCAGCATTATTTTTTTTTTGTATCTTTAAATGTACTATACCCTCTCCTGTAAGCCAAGGGGTTTCCAGCAGCTCCATCATGTACTCAACTTCCAAACAGAGTTCAGGCACGTTGCTCTGCACTATCACATAGGAAAGGGCTGGCAAGAAGTCATCTGCTCCAAATTTCTGTGCTGTTTCATGGAGGATGATATTGTACAGTATAGCAGAAATGCATTTAGGTCTTTCTCAATATGCTTAGCAAATGCAAAAAAAGAATATTGTTCAGTCTAATGATTCATGTATCTGGCTTAAAGAAGTCCTCACCAGAACTACTCTTCATGGCTTTGTAGATGAGCTTACAGATTTGCAGGAGCAAATGTATTTTGTCAATAGGTGAAAATGCATGTTTCATGAGAGACATCTTCTGCTTTATCTTCTCTATGCCATGAGCATCAGGAACAGGCACTTGCACCCCAAACAGGTCACGTGGGGAGTTTTCTCTAGCTCTCCGCATACTCTCAGCAATCCTTTCAAAGCTGCCGTCATGCTCATGCAAGGTATTGAGTGCTGCATAAATCTGTGCTTTCAGAGGCTTTAGTACACAGCGGAACATGGCCTTTTCCAGTGTCTGATCTGCAAATTCACACACAAATGTAGAAAGTGAAAGTATAACCTCAATTCAAGACACCATATATGATTATTGTCATTTCAGAGCCTTTTGTTGTACCTGTCTCATCTTCAGGCACTAGAGTCTCAATCGGGGGCTCAAGTTCTCCACACTCCTGAAGAAAATCTTTCGCCTGATTGATGAACAGACGCAAACCCTGCAGAAGCTTCACATCAGATGTCAGAGACTGTGGCTTCAGTGCCTCCCTCTGCTCTCCCAAAAAGTCTTGAATGAGGTTTCCAAATGCTGTACGTCTGTCACAAGAAAGATCTTCCACCAGTCTAGCAACCCGCTTCCCCGGAACAAAGAAGGACACAAATGCGGCACTCATCTTGCGCAATGCAGAAACTGACTGGCTTGGAGGATGGTGTAAAGGAATGATAGGGTTACTGGTGCCTCGTTTAAGAGGAGGACACTCAGGGCTTTCTTCTGTCTCATCTAGGCTACTGAGGGAACTGCTGCTGTCTAGCTCACTGAGGGACGGAACAGGCCTTTGCTCCAGGACCAGTTCTAACCCCTCATCTTCATCTTCATCTTCTTCCTCCAATTTCTTGCAAGCCTATACATATACACACATTTTAAATAAAAAATAATTAAGCCAGGCATGTCAAAATCGGTTCCTTTTTGACATGGGTTGAATCTGCTTTGTTAAAAAAGATCTAACACTGAAGTATGCAGTGCTGTTGCCTGCCAGGATCTGATCTTGGTACATGAGAGTTAAACCATTTAGCTCACCCTTGCATTAAAATTTGCTAGGACATTTTAAAGCTTTTTTTTAATCCTAGCAGGTAGTTTGGGCTACAGAATTAATTTACTTTTTACATTTTAACAATAGCACAACCCTGTTTGTTTCTATGTATAACATTCTAATTTTTCTACGATCTTTATTGAATTACCTTTGAAGAACCATTTCAACTATATTTCATAGATCCATAATTTATAGATATAGACTCCATTACAGGTTTAAAAAGAGAGTTTCTTGAAGGGATGTCATACGCATAGTCTCAGTCCCCGATTCATATATTATTTAGGTGTCTTCACTTTTAAGAATATCCTTGTATGTGTTAATCATCAAAATCAACTGTTTTTGTGGGTAGACCAATCTGTGACTGGTGTGGTACAGACAAAGTCATACCTTTAAAAGAGGTGTAGGCGACTTGTAGTCATCCTCCTCTGCAGTAGGCGACAGAGTAGGGATGACCATGGCAGAAGCCATCTTTGGCAGAGCAAGACATGGCTGCAGATATTCTAAATTTGTCTCCACAGCTTCTGTCTTCTCTATAGCTTCCTCACTGGTGTGGACCATTTCAACCTGCTGTGCTGATGTTCCTTTACTTTTGGCCTTTGCAAGCAGTGGTGGAGGTGGTGGTGGGGATACAGGTGGTGCCAGTGAGCTGGAGTTTTCAGTGGAGACACGAACCTTAAAGCTGTGTTTAAAGTGATGGCGTTTGTGCGTGACACCACGGACAGGGTGTTCATGTAGAAAGAGGGGATTTATAAAGCACAAGGCCCCCTGACCTGCCCCAAAATCCAGTTCAGAGGGACTTCGTGTGTGAATAGGGCAGAACTCCTGGAACAAGGTGGAGCTTGTGCTTGTAGACGCTGAACAGTCTTTTGGAGAAGGGTTTGGGGTAAGTCCTGGGTTCAGGGGCGCATCAGGTACTGGTGGTGGACCATTACGAGGACCACGGAAGTTCAGTTGTGAACTCCAGAATTCTGTATAAAGAATGGCAAGGACTGATATTGATAGCGCTAATATCCATGTGCTATAGGTAGTAAACTTATCATAGACCTTATGAGAGATCAGACTGAACAATCTTTGATAAAAAATAAAACTCTGGGAGTCGTGAAAATAGTCTTCAAAAAAGTATGTTTATGTATGTATGGTTAGTAATCATGGACACACATCAGGATGGCCTGTATAGGTTTAACTATTCTAAAAAAAACATTAATAGTCATAATATAATTACCCTAATCTCAATCCTGGCTCTTACCATAACCTCAAGTTTATCTATCTACTGAAGTTCACTCCCTGATTACTTAATTACAATTTACAGCCAATTCAGACTGTACTCACCTACACCCATATGAGAGATGGATTCCAGCTGTTTGTGGGATGTAGCCTTGGCAATAGCTTCTGGGAACTCCAGGGTGAAGGGAAGAACATCCCTAAAGTATGACATTTTACAGTATAATCCACGTTACAATATAATTCTAATAAAAAGTAACGAATGACAGATTCATTCAGCATTGAACTGAGACATACCGGCTAACACAATAAAAGGCAATGAGTCTGCAGAGATCTGGAAAACTGATAGCTGATCTCTCCAAGGAGAAGGCTAGGGATTATACAGACAGAATATTAGTAAATGCCCATACTTGAAATGATGAATAGAAACCAAAGGGACCCAACTGCTGATAAGAAAATATCTAAAATGGAAACTTCAAAGTGAAAGTTAAAAAAGCTTTTAATGGAAGTTGAGAAAAATGTTTCTGTTCCAGATAATTCTAAATAACTTTAACTGGTCCATGATGAGTTTTTCAAAGAATGCAAAAGGGGAACAAGTTATCAAATTACATAAACTATAAAAATCATAGTTTATATCAGCTTAGGACACAAAGCTTCAAAATATGAGTCAGGTTTGGTTCACACAATATGTTGTCAGGCTTGTTAATACG
Source organism: Nannopetersius ansorgii (assembly GCA_037974605.1). Lineage (NCBI taxonomy): Eukaryota > Metazoa > Chordata > Actinopteri > Characiformes > Alestidae > Nannopetersius > Nannopetersius ansorgii. The sequence continues at coordinate 5,902,132 of JBBPDE010000021.1, read as the reverse complement.
GCTTAGACCAGCTTTGTTCAGCACAAATTTTATTGCTGTATTCAGGTATGGACTAAAATTTTAGGCACAATAAGGGTAATTTCTATTGCCCCACATCTACTGAAGGAATAAGATCATGATTGTGTATCTTTGCTACTCACTTGAGTCTTTCTCTCGAATAACAAACTGCTTGACAAAGGATGGCATGCTGTCATCTGCTAGTCTGACACACAGCATTTTCTTCTGGGATGTGGAGGACTTTCGCACCAAGAAGGTCTACCAAGACACAGTGCAAACAACACAGTTTATGATGAGGACCAATTTTATCCAATTTGTGTGTCTCCAATTGTCTGTATTTACGTATATCTGCCAGTGTTATGTAACATGCATCCCTGGAAGGATATGAAACTTGGTCTTAGCCTGTCTGAAGGTTACAGTTGGCCACTCTGTTGTATGTGAGAGTACACAGTTTATATTTGTAAATTGATGTTCCTTTACCCCTGGGGGTTCGCGCTGCAGGATGTGAAGGGCCGTGGCTGAGTTCATGGGCAGCTGGAGCCACACAGGGTATGTTAGGAGTAGGCGGTCCAAAACACTGGTACTCTTTAAAGAACCTCTCTGAGGACACATCCGCCTTTCCCCTATTGGCTGGGGATCCGGATAGTCATACACAGGGTCTTCCTGCATCTAAAGGACATAAACACAGGAGTATGTGAATAATTTGGAGAAAGTGAAAAAGTAGTTAAAGTTGAGGTCGACCGATATGGGTTTTTCTATGGCCAATGAGGATGCCGATATTTAGAAATCAAGGTTGGCCAATGGCTGATTTGAAATGCTGCTGATTTTTTATTTTTTGTTTTTTTATGTTTTGGGGGAGGCAATATTTGGTCCCTTTAAAAGATTTATCAAGTACAAAAGAATAAACAATAAATGATAATAATAATGTTGCTTGACAGACACTTTCAAGCCAAATGGTCATAACCTAGTGATTGCAAAAACATAACTTCATACAGCGTGTTATGCAAGGACTACACAAGCCACTACAAATTACAATGTGAAAGCCTGATTTAGGCATGTTTAATGAGAGCTAACAGCACTGAATCGTGTGTAAATTTTTCAAATTTTCCAAGACAAAAATTTCCAGTTTGCAAAGACTTTTCCAAATTGTTAATTTATGAACGGAATTGGCAGCATCAATCATTGTTAAGCGTAACCACGCATTTAAGCATTTAGTTTTCTTCATCGTCCTGAGCAACAAGCACACAGAGAGAGAGTGAGATAACCATAGGATACTGTATTAGCGGTAAGCTAACTGCAGGTGCAACATCACTGGGCTGCCCACAAATGAGCATGTCGATTAATTTGCATTAATGTGCACAGATATCAAGCGATGCCAATTGTATGAAAATAACTAAATATTGGCCCCATTAATCGACCAGGCCAAAAATCGGTTGACCTTTAGTATCAACTGTCCTTGCTTCAAATGTGTATATAATTTTTACATTAACAATATATATTCTTAAATATATCACACACAACACAATTTGGTCTATTTCAGTTCATTTACTTTTGAAAAAGTTTTTATGTATATAATTTCCACATTAGCAAAATATATTTCAACTTTTGAATCAAGTAAGTTCAGCACACTACTTTTATGAAAGAGTCTGCAATAAAGAAACCATGGTGTAATCTTACATTAAAATAGCAATCAGAATCAGCCACATTTGTAAGAAGGAGAGATTTTTTATATCAAAACATGAAATAACAGTCAGTGTGATTCACTGCATGACTATGTACTTAATCGTATAATTTTCTAATTCTGAATAAAATAACTTCTAATGGTCCAAAAAAAGTAATGATTCATTACAAGATGTTCAAACAGAACTGATTTAGAGGCTTATTATTATGTTAATTACAGGTCTCATGCTTTACAAAATCCATACTAAATCACAGTATAAATGTACAACTGTTTATAATTATTGTTTTACTGTTTGTTGCACTGCCATAAAGATGCCTTTAAATAAATTGTATTATTATTATTATTATTATTATTATTATTATTATTATTATTATTATTATTATTATTATTATTATTATATCTCACTGTGAAGTTCCCCTGCACATCCACTGAACACACTTTACACATTATTTTCGTTTCCTCTCTTCCCTGTACAATATACCTCAGTTTTTCTGGAATGGTTATTTCCTGCTCAACCATGTGTCTTATTTCTCGTCGGGAACTCAGCTCTTACTGCTTGTGGGAAACTCCCCCATAGGTTTGCTCCTCTTTCTGGCCATATGAGGGCCATGTGTCCTGGCCTTGCAAATTTCTTAAGCACATTCTGTAATGCTATACATTCTGTAGCTAATCCTGTCTGCTCTCAATCCCTGACTCACCTTCAAACTAGGTGCACAGTATTGTTAATTTAAAGATCTCTTGAATCTGCATTTCGCACTTCTTTCACATAGCCCACTTTGAGATGCAATAACTACACTTTGCTTGGTCTCGTGTGTATTTTTGGCAGCAAACATATTTGAAATGAAGCTTAAAGTTACCTAAACCCTGTATCTGAACTCTGTGAGAGTGAGTTACGCACGTGGGTTGTGAGTCAAGCCCACTCCAGTCAAAAGTCAAAGAGAGTGAAATATTTTATATAACCTGATTCTATTCATGTTTTGTTGCTGAAAATGCTGAGAAGAGATTGTTCTAGGTTAGAATCAGTACAAAAACGAACCACATATGCTGTATGGGGCCCATATAACAGAAAATGAAATTGTACAGTGAATTTAGTAAAAAAAACAAAAGGGCTGTTACAAAGGATAAGCAGAAGTTGAAAAATGGTCAAGTAGAAGTGGGTTTTGACCATTTTTTCCCCCTGAAACCAAAAATATGTCCTTTGTGAACTTCAGGGGGGGAAACATGCAGGGTAAGGGCCCTTTAATGACCCCAATCAAATCAAATAAGACACCAGACATCAGTGTGGAACAGCAGGTGGACTGCTAAAATAGGAATATGTGGAATGTTGGGTAAAACAGCCAGGAACTTCTGGGTAGCTCAAACATGGTGTATGCTTATGTAATAATATCTAATTAATAATTAATATGTTAATGTTTTATTTATGAATCACCACCCTGGAGTTGGAGAAGTGACTGACCTGTGAAGTGGTTGAGGAATTTAAGCTATTAATTATGAAATTAACACAGCAGTTCATTGGAAAACATATCATGCAAGTCTATACTTTACACATGCAAGAAAGAAAAGTGCCTTCCTTTAGTGGGTTCAGAGAGGGGAAGAAATTAGTGGGACGTGTTTAGTATGAAAATGTTTAGGAACCCGTGGCACAGGTCTGAGTGGGCTTGTGAAGAATTTTCTTTGTTATCAGCTGATGGCTGCTATAGCAACAGCGGCCCACACGTCCTACTGAGCATTTCCCACACACACCCGCACACCCCTATTGCTTTTTAGTATTTTAGAAAACTAAAGCTTTAAAACACACTTTAAATTTCATCCAAAAACAAGTAACAAGAGCTATGGAATATTAAAAGGGGGATGGGAAAAGTCATGAGAAAAAAAACCTCCTTCTAAAACATGTTGGACTTATCTGTGTATCAAAACATGTTACTGTACAGTTCTACCTCAGCTTCTCCACAGATAATCCTTATCTGAGACGGTGATGTTTGAAAAGATGTGCTCAGTGGTGTCTTTCCAGCTAAAGGAGAGAAAAATCACAACAAAAGCAATGATGCCATAATCTTAAGTTACTGTTTAGGCTGGAGGAACAGACCACAGCTTTACTTGAGGCGTGTACATGAGCTCAACAAGTCTAGGCTTGATGAAGTAGAAGCCTTTAAGTATGTGCTGTGGTGGTGTGTATTATTTTTGCATAACTTCCATGAGTCTGTAAGTGGTACTTTGCATGATGGTGTTGGGTTGATGTCAGTAAGTCTATAAAAATAATGTTTTCAAAAATGTCCTGATACATTTTGTATACCTTAACACAAATACAAAAATCATAAATGTGATATAATAAGGGAGAAACATTACACAGAGAACATTTAGCGCAATTTTCACGTATATAGAGCTAAATGTGCTTAAAAAAAACTAAATATTGTGCTCTAAATCTAAATGTTGCACTTTTACAAAATTGGCTGTTACTTAGCAGGGGGCTGTGAAATGCCCTCACCAAAGTGAAGAATTTGCCTTAAATTATCTTAAATCTAAGTTCCGTGTGGGGATAAAATATTCTTTGAGTCTGAAGTAACTCCAAGTTGTTGACAAGTCTCACACACAACAGAAACTTTTATCACGTAATGCATCCTCTTGTGTTATGCACATTGCAAATCATGTTTACATTTACATTTTTGGCATTTATCAGACGCTTTTATCCAAAGAGACTTCCATTGTGTAACTACAGGGGACAGTCTCCCTGGAGCAACTTGGGGTTAAGGGTCTTGCTCAGGGACCCAGTGGTGGTGTGCTGGAGGTAGGATTCGAAACTGTGACCTCTTGGTCCGGAGGCAAGTATCCTACCCATTGAGCTACCTGCTGCATGCTGCTGCTGTGGTGGTATGCATGCTGTAATTACTTTCCGTAATATTTAATGGATTGAATTACATTTTTTATTCCTTCTCGATTTCCGATTCAGTAATTTCGGACCGATATCGATACAGAATATTGGATAGGCACACCTCTAATATAAATATATATAACACGCCAGACCATTACACAAAATGTGACTTTAGTACTACTGCATTCAGAAACAGATTTTCATATGGAGTTGGTCCCTCTTTGCAGTTATAATATATTATTATCAAAACAAGATCAAGAAGACTTTTAGGCTAGAAATAAGATAATAAGTCTTGGTTAGATCAGGGATTTTTGCAGTGTTAAACGTGACTGACCTGCAGTGGCACATATCTTTGGTTTAACATTTGATTTTATTATATTAAATTTTAAGTTGAGATTGACATAAATATTTGAATTGCAACTGTGTAACTGTGTTATAGGAACACTGCTGTTAAAAAGCTCCTTCTTTGTTTAAAGTGTCTGTTTACAGTGTTACTCCACTTTTGTTAATATAGCAGGAAAGAATATTTTAATCTATTGACAGCCTT
>JBBPDE010000021.1:5862781-5877633 GCA_037974605.1 Nannopetersius ansorgii | reverse complement strand
TAGCTTTTACTGAATATGCTGATTCTCTATTTAAAATATATGTAATAAAAGGAAATATATGAAATATCCCCAACAGTTGCCAGCAGTTCAGACATGAATTGCTATGTGTTATTTTGAAGGGACATCAAATTTACACCATTATACAAGCTGTACACTGACTACGTTTTATATCTTCCTTTAAAAAGATATAATAAAATATTTGCAAAGATGTGAGTGGTGTACTCACTTTTGTGAGATACTGTAGCTCTTATGAAAGCTAAAAAACCTCTCAAATTATGGTTAATGCACTAAAATAAATTTGTTTCACTGAAAAAAGATTTATCATTTAATAAGGACAGAAAGGTCAAATTTTAGCAAGACAAAAGTTTTGTCGCCTTGTCATATGATGCACCCAATCCTAGATTAGAGCTTCACCTGTGACTAATGATGGATCAATTAAGTCTCAGTTGTGTATAAAAAAAACCCTGTACACTAGACCTTCACATCAACTGCAATGTGACTTCTGATATCATGCCTAAGATTCACCCGGAGACTAAAGTGTTGACTATCAAGAGGCTGAAGACCAGATCCACTGCTGACGTGGCAGACACCTTCAATGTGTCTCTACATCAAATACAGAGCATAAGAAAAAGATATGAAGAGACTGGAGATGTTTTTGACATGTCCAGGTCAGGCAGACACTGCAAGACAACTGCTCAGGAGGGCCATTTGTTGGCTCAGAAATCCAAGGCTAGCCCATTTTCCACTGCAGAAAAGCTCTATGAGACCTGGTCACCTGAAGTCCCCGTGTCAACCAGAACAGTTTGTTGAAACTTCACTAATAAATTGTATGAATCCTTGCTGAAGCGCATGGATGCAGTCCTTCAAGCTCATGGAAGTCATACAAGATATTAAATTTGGATCTTACAGCACCACTACGTAATTTGCTGATGTTATGTAACATATTTTTTGTATTTGAAGTAAATTATATGTTCAATTTTCACATTACTTTATATAGGTGAAAATTTGACCTGTCTCTTCATTAAATGATAAATCTTTTTTCAGTGAATTTATTTTAGTGCATTAAACATCATTTGGGAGTGTTTTAGCTTTTATATGAGCTATTTCTTAAACCAATTGATTGGTTAATTAAAAGTCAGGTTATTAGCAGATGTTTCTACAAAATGGATAAGCGACAAGACTTTTTTCAGGGACTGTATAGGTTCTGTTATGTGAGATCCTTGTACTGTATAAAAGGGATGAATATGGATATCATTATTATGTATTGAGTGCTCTTGAGACAAATGTTCATTATCCTCACGTTTGCTGATGACTCGATTCAGAATTGACAAAAAGGGCTTTGAAGCCTTCATCAGTCTCACTTTCTGGTAGTACATCCTGTAGTATTGAAAATGAAAATTTGAACATGACTCCACATTTGCATCGGAGTGTTCAACTCCATGAAAACATCTTTGCAATTTGGCATGTACCTCTTCTGATAGGTCAGCAGAAAGCTCATTGTCCATTTCCCTTAATTGGAGAGACAAAGTCAGTTAACGTTCTCTGCCTCTTGTCTTGACATGCAATTTCTGTTAAAAAGTGTGTCTGCCGCTAATAATTATTAATTAAAATATATATTTTTATCAACAAAAGCAACACATCTTATTTTCATGTGGGACATTTATTATTCTGCCAACCTCAAATATTTAACAAAACAAAGGTCTGAAAAATACTTACTGAGAATCAGCAGCTTTTTCAGAGAAAACCCTCAGTACAAAATTGCCTTCTTTCTGGGGCTCAAAGGTAGAAGGCATGATGATGTATTCCCCTGCGGGCAGGCAGAAGCGTGAACTAACCTCCTGCAGGTTGATGAAGAGCTGGGAGTGAGCGCTGGACATGTGTGTGAGAAGGAAATCACGCTTCAAATGTACACCTGGTCATAACAAAGCAAGCACTGACCTGGCAGCCAGCATTAAGAACAGCTCATCCAAGCTCAGATATAATTTCATTAATGTTATACAGGTGTTTGACCATCTCGTACCTCTTTAGGAACCTGAAACAAAATCAAAAGTGGAAATTAAGTGTTTAAACCATCAAAAGATAAATCAGTAATAAATTAGTGACAAACGAATTAAAAAAAAAAACAAACAAAACACTGAGAAGTTGAAATTGAATAAAAACCTGCTTGAATGACAATGCATCTAAATTTATGTAGTGAAGTTTGTGTTTACAACTTTAATAATTCAATCCGTTTTATCTGATGCCTCATTTCAACTTTGCATTTCAGGTGGCTATTTCACTTGGACATATTCAGTTGGAAATTCAGTTTGACATTCGAGAGCTACAGGAAAAGAAGTGCAGTGCGCAATCCTCTTGGACTGAAATCACATTTAATGCACTGGTGTCTGATATGCTGCAGGCAAGTGTGGATTGCATTAAATGCATTAAACGTGCATAATATGTTGAGTGTAGAAGATTATGCCAATACCAATTCATTTTGCAATTGTCAATTCAATATTCAATCGGAGCATGTAATTTGAAATAAAATTTTGCAATTGGCAACTCAACACACATCTTTGGCCAACTGTTCAGTACACTGTCGCCACCGGCCTTCAGAAGCTCCTATCCTGCACCCGCCTTCCATATCGCTTAAGGGTTGGCGCATGGCCTCTCTTGCGGCGTATGGCTGGGGTCCCTTGCCTCTGGTGGGCCTGCCAATGTATAGGTAGTCAGGGGCACACGTGCACACATATACACACACACAACCACTCGCATGTACGCACATATGTAATTGCGTATACACACCCAGACAAAACTACCCATGACCTGTTGTGCTGTTACAGTGTTGCTGTTGGCTTGCACTCTGTTGTCTGTGTTTGTGTGGCTGGTTCTTGTTTTTCAGATGCAGCAGTCCAAGTGGTGACATGATAGAAGCAACTCTCATTTCAAGTAACAAGGGGCTTATACTGATCCATCAAAATTCCTCATGGCAAAAAAATTGGTGTCTGGCAAATCATAGCATACAGCTTCACATCCAGTTTGCTAAACTGCCGGAGACTACATCTTCACTCTGTGATTGCAAAAATAATGTATCAAATGCATCTAGTGAAATCAAAGGCAAGATATGCTTGGCCATATTTACTGTTGTCATGTTTTTTCACGGTTATCGGCACTTGCCTCATTTCTCTCCACTTATCTTTTAGTACCTGTTAAATATATGTCCATTTTTGTCCTAAGGCTCTGACAGCAGTGAATGAACAGGTTGCTAACGTAACTGGTGTGAATTCTTTGTTCCGTCGTGAAAAAGACTCGGATGTTAAACATTAGTTGTATGACTTTCCCCCGGGTCCCTTGTGCCCCACACTTTGAAAATTACTGCTCTAAATGAACAAATCTCTCTGCTGAATTGAATCTGGTAAGGCCTTGAGCAAGGAGGTGACATTGTTAATTAAGGCCCGCCTTGATGATTGGTCTGACAGCTGGGAATTGTCAATTGAGTTTTCTCCCCAACATGCAATGCAATGCAATTGCTGGGGGCACTATTGTATTTAAATAAACAAAACCCATGGCAATACAAAATGCTAATTAGTGCCTTGTTATTCTATTATTTATTCAAAATATTTTGAAAATAATTAAGGATTGCATCATTACTTTGCATATTGAATTGCCAGTTGAAAAATGAATTGGCATTTGAAATGCTTGTAATATTTCATAGTTGAGTTTGCGGAAAATGTTCTCAGTGTGTGAGGATTGCGCTCTGCACTCTACTTCTTTTCCCATAGGTCCCGGAGGTCAGACCGAATTTGTCTAAGTAAAATAGCCCACCTGAAATGGCAAAGCCGGAATTAAGGCACTGAATAATACAGATTAAATAAAGCTGTAATCATTCTTGGGGTTTTGCTGAATTTGAAAAGCTTTATATTTCTGTATTGAATATTAAATGCTGTGATTGCAACTGAAATAAATCAAGCATGTTTTTATTCAACTGCAAAAACTGAGTGTTTTTTATTATTAAAATCTATCACTAATATACTTTCATAGTGCTGGAATAGAACTGGAGCTCGGCAGCCCTACACAGAACCAAATGAATGTTTACTTCATAAATGGCAAATCCAATTGTTTCCATGTCTTTGCCTTCCTGGCATAACCGTCGTCCATCCTTCTGCATTAGTGCCACCAAGAAACTGCAGCCATCTTGGCCATCAGTATCTGGGTCCTTAAGTACAACTTTATACTGTGGGTTGATCCAAAAGGATTATACATACACTGAACATCAAAGAGGTCAAAAAAGTGACAGTGGGTCAGTTATGTGGGTAAATAATAAACATGATGAAATCTAGTACCTGGGTAGTTCCTACAACCTCCAGCTGTACTGCCTCTTCTCCACTCTCCAGTGTACAATGATGAATTCCACTTCTTCAGCTCACTGCTCTGCAGAGCATCTGCTGTCAGATTGCAAATCTTCAGCCTGCTGAATTTCTTCATAAAATCACTGAATGACATCCTGTTTTGAAGTGTACAAAAATAAGTCTAAACAATGAACACAAGCTCTGAAAAAAGAACCCTGGTATTTTCTACTATAGAACTTGTTAGCATTGTAATAACAAAATGCTATTCTACTACACCAAAACTCTCCATCTTCACAGAAATTATTCAGATGTGACTTTGTGGCAGAGTTGATCCCCCTCCACTCTTTTGAGCTAAATGGGAGAAAACAGAGTTAACAATATAAGATGTCATTACTATATGAGGCTGCATGTGTAGATTAAGATGAATAGTAATTTTTGGATGCATTTTCCTGTAATTCGTTAAACAACAGAGAAATGACTGCCTGTGATAAAAAGCAAATACTGCTATTTCAGTCAAACAGAAGATGAACAACAGGGGTGCATCTTCCCTCATACTCCATGCTCACTTGTCACTCCAGACTCCAGACCACTCCACTTCTCCCCAGGGGGTTTGGATGCAAATCAGCTTTGTCAGATCTCCCCTAAACTCCACCTATCCAACAGAGTTCTGCATTACACATGTGAAACTAATAATTACTTTTTGTGCCTAAAACTATTGCTCACCTCCTCCACTCCCATAACAGAATAAGCATGGCCTTTTACCAGCTTTTTGAAGGTGACAGCCTCCATATCAAAGAAGCTTGTTATCTAAAAATGAAGAAAACTTCCTGTATGATTTAGTGTCATTTTAAGTCATAGCTAAAACAACGGTTTATGAAATTGTGTGTGCTCACATCTATAGAGCAGCCCATTACTTTCCACAGCTTTTTTGATGATATTGAAAAGGTTGGATGGAGAATTCTTGAGCTCATACATCTCTGTAACTCCACCAGTAAAATCCTCAAAGCCCTCTGAGGTGCAGCCTCCAGAGAGTGCCTCATAACAACCATTTAACCTGTCAAACAGACACCCATAAACACATTTTAATTTTAAGCATACAAAAGAAGTCCTTATTTTGGGCTTCATACTCCCCATAATTTGGTCTGTTTGAGTGATGATGAACCCCTGTTACTTTGCATAAGCCTTTTCCACCAGGGCACTCCAGAAAGGGCTCAATGGGCTTGTGAAGCAATGCCATTGAAATTTATCAGCAGGGGGTATGTCCTGCCCTGTCTAGGTTGGCAGGACATCTGTTCTATAAATATTTCCTGTTAATATAGCTAGCTCAGCGGGGAGTAAGGGTTGTGTCGCATTACATATCTTCCTTCATCCAGCGAACCCCTTTAGTTTTGGCAGAGCCTGGTGCTAGCTCCTTAAAGCCAAGTGAGGAGGGATGGGCTGGGAACATCCTATCCTCAAATAAACAGCTACTCTGAAGACAGCTGGCATGCAGAGACTCAAAGTCCTGTCCCAGGTACTTCAAAGCCCTGTGGTTCTGACCAATACCTTCATTCCCATTCACTTCTCAGTCGAGCAGCCACACCCGTGGCACATATGGTCTCCATAATCACAGCACTTTTGATTAACTGATTAAAGGTCCACTGTAACACGTTATTTCAGTGTCCACATAACAGTGATGTGATTAAAATGCATTTATCCTAATTAAACAGTTACAGTTAACTGTTTGCTAAATGAAGTAACCATATTTATATATCAAAAAAGAGAGATTTTAAACAGACTGTATTTCACGCAGTTGTGGAGGAGATGGCAAGACAAGAAATGGCTGATATGGGAAAAAATATAATACCTTGATACTTCAAGAAATTTTCACAATATGCTATGTCATTATGTCATGATCTGATAAGTTGAAATATTTATAAAATATGATGAATATAAATGATTTTACCTGTGTTTCACATGCACAGCACTAAATTTGCTGTTTTGAAATATGTAGTTGAGCAGTGTCTTTAAAGTATCGACTATTTTACAACAAACTAAGAAACATAATATTTATTATGATGTAATTTCTCAGTATAATACCTTCACATTGCCCACTCCTATGTTTGACTGTTAAAAAAATACACATTTAGAGATTAAGTTGTCCAAACATTAGCTGAGTGCCTGATACAATGTACAATATTTGGTTATCAGACAGGAGGAGATTATTATTTAAGAGCTCAATAACCAAAGCAGGCTATTTGAAACAAACACCAAAACTAGTTATAAGAAGAAACGTGTTACCTTTTCCACCCTGGTCCTGGTATCTTCCTCCTCTTGTCGGCATTAGTCAAAACTAAGACCCTCGTCAGGAAAATTTTAAATCGTTCAGCTTAGAGTTGATTTAGTCACAACTGTCTCACTGAAAAGAACCACGTGTCACGCCCAACCAAATCTAGTTAAGCCAAACTCATTAAAACTCATTCAACTGCACTTTTAAGTACACGTATTGCTCCTCTTTGAAAACATACCACAATTACCCTCAGCCCAGCATGTAGCCTGGCCAAGCCACAACTCTTAACACTGTTTATTCTTGTAGTATCTTCACTAAAAAAACGCTTCAGAACAAATGCAAACTTTTGCCTTTTGCCTCCATCTAGTGCCGGATGGGTGGTGTTGGTCTGTTGGCTGAATGTATATAATTTTCTTTTATTTCTCTGGTTTGGTGGTCAAATAAGCAATATGAGTGAAGAATTTGGCTGACTAAGATCGTACACTGCACACAAATAAACAGAGATGGTTAGCTATATACAGTTGGTTTGGATAAAGTATGGGCGCCGGAACCATTTCAGGCATTTATCAGATGCTTTTATCCAAAGTGACTTCCATTACTTAACTACAAGGGACAGTCTCCCTGGAGCAACTTGGGGTTAAGGGTCTTGCTCAGGGACCCAGTGGTGGTGTGCTGAAGGTAGGATTTACTTCTTCTGCATTTAATCCATTCACCAAGTAAAGCAGAACATAGCGCCCAAGGAGCAGTGTGTGGGGACGATACCTTGCTCAGGGTACCTCAGAGGTACCTAGCAGTCTTGGCAAGTTATCAGGTGCTCAAGGCAGTAAGAGAAAAAAAGAAAAAGAGAAGGTGTGTGAGGGGCTTTGCCAAAAAATGTTGGTGTGGGTTAAAGACAGCAACAGGTGTGAACTATGATGGAAATAATTGTCACTTGTGTGCAAGCTTGTACCCAGCGTCAGGGATTAGGCTATGAACTTCACAGGAAAATAGGCTGGATAGTGCTGCTGGTGGCTAGCTTACTTGGGTTAGGCAAACTGATGCACACAGGCTACAGGCAAGGATTATAACAACGTCATGTTACAGATCAGTTCCTTCCCACTGTATACCTCGGCCAGTGATGGATTAGATAGTAACAAAGTACTTGTAATAGTTGCTGTACTGAAGTACATTTTTGAAGCATTTGAAGTATTTTGGTAGACTTTTTATTTTAAACTTTTATTTCAAATATCTTACTTTTTACACCACGTTCTTACTTTTTTCCTTTTTTTATGGTGAAAAAAGTGAACTGTAAAGCGGCCATGTTTTTTATACCTTTAATTTGGTAGGGTGGGGGGGTGCCAAAATTTGGGGGGCAACAAAATTATTGTTGCATACCCCCAAAAAAGTGAGTAGTTGCGCCCCTGTATAAACATAAGTGGTACGCAAAATGCGCACCAGTATTTAGTGTTCACAGTGCAAATGCGTATCTAATTTGTGACTTCATACTGCACCTATAATGTAAATTTCAGGTATCAGTTATACTTTGCATTTAATTTAATTCTGATTCCATTTCATTCCAAATTATTCCAAAGGTCATTCTGCAACTCCCAATTCTGAGCCAAATTATATAAATACGTGATTATAATTAAGTGATGTCAGTTGCACAAATACCATTTTTACAGCAGTCCTATTTGAATAGCTCCTTATTACACTTAGCGGAGCAGTCTGTTATCAACAGTGTTGGGCAAGTTACTTTAAAAATGTAATTTGATTACTCATTGATTCCTTTAAAAATAATCAAATTACTAAAGTGATTGCTTTATTTCAAAAGATTAATAGTTACTTTCCCACCATATAAAACTCTTAAGTCATCTCAAACACACACACTTTGAAGTCAGCTCAGACACACTTCATTATTGTTACAAAGCTACGACAACTCACACTAATGTTCTTGCCTTTAACCGAGATGAATTTAAAGTAATGGCTATATTTCCAGCTACTGAAACTGTACTTTTTAGTCTCCATGCTAAATGTTCGATCATTTTTAGAAAAATTACACACGCACTTCCATTCTGACGTTGCTCAGAAAATCTGCTTCAATAACACATATCATAGACCTTGCATATTGTGAAGGTAACCGAACAGGCCCTTCCGAACGAGTGGGTTTGGGCAAAACCTCAGAGTCAGAGTGAGGATAAAATTTAATCAGGCTTGAAACAAATAATCAAGCAAAAAGTGTCCAAAAATCCACACTAAAAAAAAGATAAAAAAGAAGAAGAAAGGAAAGAAAAAAAACCCCAAATGCAAAAAGTTCAAACTTTTGGGCCCTTAAATTGCAGGGGACAAATCACAGCAACAGAGTTGCAGTACTCACACACATAACTAACAAGACTCATCACAAAGACTAGACAAGTCAAACATATAACAGGTGGCCAGCACCATTTACAAAAACAGAAGGGAACATATAACCATCATTTAACACACAACCAACACAACAGACTCTGAAACAAACACAATGTTCTTAAATATACAAACAGCAGATTTACTGACCAATCTACAAAATATCACATCCCAATCACACATGAAAAGACAAATACAGAGATGGTTTGATCAAGGCTATCCCATGTCTCCAGGAGGAACTCACGGCCCAAGAGGTAGTACCTGAAGGTGTCAAGGGCCCATATTACTGCCAGGCACTCCTTCTCGACTGTTGAGTACCGCACCTCCCTCGGATACAGTTTGCAGCTCATGTACGCCACTGGATGCCTCTGGTCTGTTTTCCCCTGAAGCAGCACCGCACCTATACCTGCATCAGAGGCGTCAGTCTGCAACACAAATTGTTCTTTAAAATTAGGACAATACAGAACAGGGTCATTACACAATGCATTCCGTAAGTCATCAAAAACCTTCCTGGCTTCCTCCGCCCACTGCACTTGGACAGGAGAGTTCTCACGTGTCAAATCTGTAAGGCCAGCCGCCCTATCAGTAAAGTTGGGGACAAACCTTTGGTGCCACCCAACCTTACCCAAGAACGATTGTGTTTAGTCTGGGGCAACCTCTGGATAGCCTCAAGCTTCTGCACCTGTGGCTTGAAACCCCCCTCACCAATAACATATCCCAGGTACTCAGCTTTCTTTTTGGCAATAGCACACTTAGCAGGCCTGCTGACTCGATTCTGCCCAGTACCTCCTTCAAGTGCTGGAGATGATCCTCGCATGACTTGCTATAAATTATGATATCTTCAAGATACGCTGCGTAGCCATTCGTTCCATCTGCACCTGATCCATTAATCTCTAAAATATCGCGGGAGCCCCATGTAGGCCATAAGGCATCAAAGAGAACTGGAAAAGACCCCAGGGGGTCCAAGTCTGCTCCTTGGCAGCATTACTCAGGGGCACCTTCCAATAACCTTTAGCAAGGTCTAAGGTGGTTACCCAATTTGCCTGCCCCAAATGGGCAATACGGTTATAAATTCTGGGAGTGGGATATGAGTCAAACAGAATTAAGGTACCTGAAGTCGACACAGAACTCAAGGCTCCCATCCTTCTTGGGAACCAACACCACTGGACTGCACCATTCGCTTTTTGATGGTTCGATGATGCCAATGGCCAGCATCTGGTCAACTTCTTTATTTAACTCAGTAAGGAGATGCTCAGGAATGTGGTAGCTCATGGGATGGGAAACCGTCCACTCACGCAGGGTGATGTGAAGATTTATCAACCTAGTGGGTCCAGGTTGCTCTTTAAACAGGGCTGGACCACAAAGTTGATTGACATCCACTTGCTGGGCAGGGGAGAAATGGCTGAGGTCAAGACAACCCTCTGATGGATCCTGCTCCTCCACCTCATCTTCTGACACCTTTCAAATCAGGAACACCTCAGCACCTGGCCCTGGACGTTCCCACCACTCTTTCAAAAGATTTATATGCAACACCCTTCTGGAGGTGTTGTGCCTTGGCTTGGCGACCTCATAAGTGGTAGAACCAAGCTTCCGAGTTACTTCAAAATGGCCTCGCCATTTTGCCAACAATTTACTTGTGTCACTCGGCAGCATTGCCAATACCTTGTCCCCTTTCTCAAAACTCCTCCTTTGATCATAGTAAGTCTTTAGTCGCTGTTGCGCCTGTTCAAGATTCTGTTGGGCCAGTTCTGCCATACTTTTCAACCTCTCCCTCATCTGCAAGACATATGAGAGGATGTTCTGTGACTGTGGAACATCTTCATTACTCATCCAAGCCTCTCTTAGGAGTGCCAGGGGTCCCCGTACATCACAACCATATAACAACTCAAAGGGTAAAAATCCAGTCAAAGCTTGTGGGACCTCACGGTAAGCAAAGAGAAGTTCTTAAAAGTGAAAAAGTGAAAGTGAAAAGTGAAAAAGTGAAAGTGACAATCTGGTCATACGTGAACACACCACAGCACACAGTGTGAACAGCAAAGAAATACTTCCTCTGCATTTAACCCATTCTTCCAATTAATTGCTCCACCTATAACTCTTCTTCCACTCCACTGAAATTTGGAAATATTAAATATTTAGGTATTAATGTTTCACCAAGACTGGCAGATTTAACTAAGTTAAACCTCATCCTACTTTTAAAGAAGGTTGAAGATGATCTAGCCAGATGGAAGTCTCTACCCATATCACTCATGGGAAGAGTCGCCTCAATAAAAATTATGGTTCTACAAAGAATTAATTATTTAGTTGCAATGATCCTGAGCAAACCATCACCTGACTGGACTTAGATCTTTGGACTTCTCCATCTCCTACTTCCTTTGGAATGGTAACCCCCCGCGTATTAGCTTGAAAATGCTGCAAAAGCCCAAGGACAAAGGAGGACTAGATCTGCCTAACTTTCACCACTATTTCTTGGCCAACAGGCTTCAACACATGTTAGGGTGGCTTAAACACACCCTCTTAGATGAGCCTTGGCTAGATGTCGAACAGGCACTATGCAATAATATAGAGGTTTCGGATCTGCCATTCATTAGCTCAAACATCAAACGACATGTATACTTCAAAAGCATTAGTATCAGCTCTTCTCTGACAGCATGGTGGGAGTTTCTCAAAATGACTTCACTGATCCCATGCAAATGTAACTGTATGAGCTCCACTCTGCCTTGATTGTAGCAGTCGGAGCTCATTTCACCTTCTAATTAGGGACAGCTGTGCCTCCGGGTACGTGCTTACCAGCCAATTGGCTGGGGGGTAGAGCTTAGTATAAAAGGTGGTATGTCACCTGTTGCACGGGACCAGCCCCTTTGGGCTGCTGACCGCTTACTCTGGGTTGGTTCCTCTCTGGTTTGGGGTGTCCCAGGTGCAGTGATCGGTGTGGCGTGCCTGTATTGGGGCACTTGAAGTCACCTGTGTGATCAGGGTTTGAGTGAAGCTTCTCGCGCTGCCGCGCATGTGGGTAGCACACTCTGCCCCTTCTGCCCCTCTCTTTCTCTTCCTATCCCTGGTGGGTGATCAACACTACCGAGATTGAGCTGGAGTTAGAAACCCTGGTGCTTTGCCTTCCATTTTGACGAATCTGCTTTGCCGCACTGAGGAACTGTTTTTGCCGCGTGGCAAATCTCCTTTGCCTGTTTGAGGAGCAGCTTACTTGCTTGAGGAGCTGTTTTGCCTTGTCGAGAGTCCTGCTTTGTCGTGTGCCTGGTTTTAATTCGCTAGTGATTTTATGTAACGTGACTGGGGGAAAGTTGGTGTCGACTATTTTAGTGTTTCTTTTTTTCCATTTCATTTAAGTTTATTAAATTCAGTATTTCTGTTTTTGTTAAGTATTTGCTTTTCTTTTGTATTGTTTTTGTTTTGCTTATTATAGTTCTTTTCTGTATTATTTGAAATTTGGTTTATACTTGTTTTTCTTGTTTTACAGTGCTGAACCCGTGGTGGTGGTGTCCCTTCCCTTCCTGTGTGTAGTGATTATTTTGGGTGTGGGTTCCTTTTCTCCACGTGTGTGTGAGTGACACGAGGGTATTTAATTTATTGTGTGATTTCTTGTTTTCATCCCTGGGGGACCCATTGCCCCACGGGCTAGCTCTTGTGTAGTTGACTCAGCCAGTTCATGTTGTGAATTTTATGACTTTTAGTAAAAAAAAGGGATTTTAAACTGGAACCACGTCTCTGGCCTACTGTGACACGAACCTGTGTGCTTGTTATTTTATATTCTCTGGGTGAAACTCCCAGGGTGGCGTTGTCGTGGACAAATAATTATCATAACTTACAATAAAAGATATCCCTGCCTTGGGGTGTAGGAGAGCCTTATTGGAACTCCGCCCTATAGCTCGTGCCGCAACACAAACGTACTCCCATCTGGAACAATCCTGACATATTAATAAACAACAATATAATAAACTTCTCAGATTAGAGTTGTAAAGGTATTAAATACTTGTAACATATATTTGAAGGGATAGACTTTATCCCCTTTGACACATTAGTTAAACAGTACAGGATTAACAAGAACAGATTCTTAGAATATCAACAAGATAAATCTATAGTAAAAATGAAATTTAAGTCTAACCAAATCAAACTACAAATACTGAATTCTTTCATCTCAAACCCCCCAAATTACTGTCTAAAATATATGGGACACTCACCAAAATAAACGAATCGGTATCGCTTCCTATTGGAAAATGGGAGACAGATCTATCAGTCAGCTGGGACCAACATTTCTCTCCTTCAGTCTGCTTGTGGGGTGACCTAGATGGTGTCACAGCAGAGGTTAACACAATCCACATGGCTTTCACTGCCTTATGCATTGCTAAGAAGACAGTTCTTATGAACTGGAAAAATAAAAAAATAACCTTAATATTAAGCAATATAGAGAGCATTTTTTGGACTATATTAGTCTTCACACAGCATCTGCTGCCACATTTGATCAATCTCTCTGGGCTCCTTTGATCGGCTCCATCACCTAGTGTGGGTGGGGGCCATGATTCTGTTCGGCTTTGGTCTTTATTGCTGATGTGGCTGGGACCTTTTGGGCTTGAGGCTTCTGGTAGTTCCCTGGGGGTGGATGGGATATTGGGGGCTCTTGGGTGGTGTTTTTTTTTTCTGGAGGCTGCATGTGGCGCTGCTGGGGTGGCCTGTGCCAGCGGACCTCTGGGGTAGGACCGGTGTGCGGTTGGGGTTCTGGGGGAGCTCCGTCTCTGGGTTGGGGTTCCATCTGGGCCTGGGGGGCTTGGGTCCTGGTTGGTGTGCCGCCGGGAACATGGATTGGTGTTTGCACTGGGGTCTGACCCTGGCGCGAGAGCCTTCGATGCATAGATGACTGAATGTGGGGGTAAGTGTAGTTTTTTCTCTGCGGTGGGGCCCGGTGGGCCGCACTGGTCTCTGTGGGGGCAGGTGGCGCTGCTACCACGGGCCCTGGCCTGGATGGACCTGGGTAGGTTTTGGGGAATGGGGGTGCCTATGGGGGTCAGTGTGGGAGCCGGCTCCAAAGGGGGGGTATTTTGCCCCACTGTTCTTTTCCTCCCCATCCCTAATGCCTTCCCTCCTCTCGCTCCATCACACCAACAGTTAGGGCTTTGAGGTGCAGGTGCATTGCTGGGATGCAGTAGAGGTGTTCCTCTTCTGTCTCCTCATGACCACCTGCATCTCAATATTACATCACAACTTAGACATTCTCATTACTGACTCTCACATGACACATACATATAGGGCCTTGGGGCTGGGCACACTGAATGGCATCCAGAGGGTGGTATGTTCATTCAGGCTCACCTCTGGCGCCAGTGCTCACTTCCCAATTTTAAGTTGCATGTAGACCCTGAGGGCTCTGGGGAGGGGCTGAGCTGACACAGGCTGGTGGAAGGTGTTTATTGTCAGGCCTCTCCCCTGTTTCCAAGCACTTCAGAAAACACACACCAACACCACATTTGATTGGGAGAAGTGAAGCATGGGGTCTTCTCCATTTTTTTTAACACCCCCGTATTCTGGGGTCCGGGGTGGTCTTTCTGTCTCCACCCCGGGGCAAAGGGTATATAGAGTATATAAGGGGAGTGTGAGTGTGTGTGTACAGTGTTTATTTCTGTGTGTCTATATGTGGGGTGTGTGTGTGAATATTTGTTTGTGTGCATAAGGGTGGGAATGTATGCTTGTGTATATGTGTGCCTGTTTATTAGGGGTCCAAGCATGAAGTGCGTAGGAACCTATTGTTTTTCTACTGATTATTCTTTTTAGGGGTCCAAGCGCGAAGTGCGTAGGAACCCTATTGTTTTTCTACTGATTATTAGGGGTCCAAGCACGAAGTGCGTAGGAACCCTATTGTTTTTCTACTG
>JBBPDE010000021.1:5838905-5849985 GCA_037974605.1 Nannopetersius ansorgii | reverse complement strand
TAAGAATTGCCAACTTAACTCTAACTAATATCTACACACAGAACTTACTGTATCAGACTAAGAATAACATACTCACAAATGCATTGACGCACAACATTGTTTATTAATGGGAGGAGTACAGAGACTGCCGTCCTTCATCTGCTGCTCTCACTGCGTACTGACTACAGAGCTGTGCGCGCATGTGACAGGTAGGTGGCACTAATGTAAGGCTTTTCTTAAAGGCACAGTGACCCCCAACAGGGAAATTTGCACAGTCTTCAAGCGTCGCCTGAAGACCCACCTCTTCAAGGAGCACTTTGGCGACTATGTCTATTTCCTACTACTTACTTATTTCTCAAAAAATATATATATATAAAAATCCCTTGACTTCCCACTTTTCTATGACTTGTGGTGTTCTTCTTTATGACTTATGTATTGTTGGGTTAAGTGTTGGCTAGTTATTGTGACAGTTGTTGTATAGATGCTCTGAATGCAGTAACTTAGTTAAATAGTTGACATGGATTTAATCTGTTTTTCAGGTAAGAAACAGTTGTGCACTGATGGACGTCGCTCTGGATAAGAGCGTCAGCTAATTGCCGTAAATGAAAATGTACCTTAAATCTAAATGTAAATTAAGAGATATGCTAACAATGCTAAAAATCTTTTAATTTTTTCACACCATCATTTGTCTTGCCACACTCCTGAAGCAACCTCTCTTGGTAGAGCTACTGCCTGTAATAGGCACAACATGGAGTTTTTGGCCTTTGATGTGGAAAAAATGCTAAACTAAACCTTAAATTAGCATTTTTTTTCTAGAATTACAGTTTTTGAGATCAAAATATACTGTTTTACTTCAATAATCAATGGCACAATTTACCCCAATGTATTCTCTCCAATGGCACAACTCACCCTGCTTTTTTTTTTTCTTTCCAGAAAGCTATTATTTCTTAAATACTATATTTCAGATCCAAAGTGATTGTTCCCAGGGATGCACCACACAGTTAAATATGTTCAGTAAATATGTTTTGGGAGCATATTTTGGGGCATATTTAGGGTTTACACTATAAAAATTGTCCTTTTAGGCATTTTTTTATACGCAGGGGTTTACTGTATACACACAAGCAGACTGTGTAACTGATCAATTTACTGTCTAAAGGAATGCAGTTCTCCAGTCAGCACACCATACAGTTACTAAATGAGATAATTGATTACACCATTTTGAACAGTGTGTGATGATAAATCCACCCATTTTCCCTGTTCAGCTCCAGATACTTCTCCAGGGATTCTGCAGGGGGTGCTGCTTACACTCTTCATGGCACTGGTGCTGGTAACTTTAGTGGTGCTGGTCCTGTGGCTCCACCGTTCGGCTCAAAAGAGCAAATGGAGACACAGCCATGAGGACGAGGAATGCTACAATGAAATTAGATACACTCCCTCTCTGATCAAATGCTCTTTTGTCTAAGGGGATTATTTTGTATGAGGACTGCTTTTGATACTCATTTGAATATTATGTTTCTATTACTTGTCCTGGGTGGGGTCAGGGTAGAAGATGTTATGATTCACCTTTCAGTTAATGTACCAAATGTGCAGAATGCATAGAATGATCATGAATCCACTGGTGATAAAAATGTGAATAAACAAATGTCCTGGTCATTCTTCAACCCTCTGTACTCTTCTAGCTGACCTCAAACTTCAGCCAGAAAACTGTAAGAAAAAGCTTGTCTGAATCACTCATGGAAACTACTTTTCTTAATATAACCTTTTTCAAAATGAAAGGAGTAGAAAGAATGACCAAACTATGATAGACAGCAGTTCCTAAAATGACCATTGTTAAATGTAAACAGACTTCATTTCTAGTTTATAAGGCAAATGGAAAGCCAGTCAAACATAAGATTATTAATTATACAGTTTAAAACTTCCCTTTGGCATTTTTCCAAAAAACTGCAGTCACTAAAGACATGACATTAAGATAAAACACAGGCAAAACAAAAGCACACATTTACAAGGACTGCTCTCCAAACAATGACCAAAAAATGCTTTAATTTAAATAGAAGAAAAAATAAACACATACAAAAAACTGTACATAACTTTGAATATTGAATAACACAATTTCCCCATATAACTAAAATATGATTTACAAAAATTAGGATGATGTACTATTTTACAATAGTTGTGCAAAAGCATTATTAAATGATTTCCTTCCCAGGTCAGAGAGTGGTCTTCCAAACTAGATGCCAAGCCTCTCCCCAGAGGGGAATACAGGAACACAGCTCACCCAAGACTCAAAGTAGTGTCTTTCTTTGAAAAATAACCTAGTAATAATAATAAAAAATATATATCTATCTCTATCTATCTATCTATCTATCTATCTATCTATCTATCTATCTATCTATCTATCTATCTATCTATCTATCTATCTATATATATATATATATATATATATATATGTATTAAATATATGTTTATATAAAACATGCTGTACATAAATGGTACAGATTCACTCAATCCCTTTTTACTGACACAAAGAACCAGTAAATTGTGCTTGCCTTCCTCCAAGTAAGAAAAATAACACCCTGTAGATTTGGGGAAAATGACGATGATGTGAGAGTGAGTGAGAGAAACAGAAAGAGAGAGACAGAGAGAGGTGGTCCTGATGGTGGGGTGGTTATTCAATAGGAATTACATTAAACAGAAAAAAAGTAATTGGCTGATCATTGCTTAGCATGTGTGTGATCAAAGAAACTATACTGTATCTCTTCAAAAATTAAACATACTTAAGACCTGAGGAGGGCTTGACAACACAAGCAGAGCCACTGACACCATCATCACAAACACAGAAGGTGGTAGACACAATAGGGTGCATAATCTGGTCACAAAACTTCCCACCTAATGTTCCAAGAACATACATTTTGATACCTGGGTACTTCTCGTGCATGGAAAGAAACAATATAAAAATACAAGCGTCCAAGCTAAAAACCCCCTCGCTTTCTGTGAAACACCCAGAGGGGCTGTACTGCTTATAGTACACATAAATAGGTTTTTTAAATTAGTATGTGCAATTCAAGCTTTTTTAAATACTCAAAACCTTATGTAAATTTCACAATTACCTAAGTGTTAAGATGATCAATGTAAATGGGCAAAACAGCTTGCAATATTATGAATTTGAGTTCTTTCTGACACAAATATCATCCCTTGTTATGCATAGATGTGAAGCCCTAGATGGACAAAGTAGTCAGTGAACTAAGTAATGAGACAAAAATCAGGACAGGATTAGCCCAAAAAAACACAACAACAAACAAAACACACACACACACACACACACACACACACACACACACACACACACCTCCAAATCAACCTATCAGTAACCTCCATTAAAAAAAATAAAAATAAAAAAATAAAGACAGCTCACTACACATTGAACCAACGTAAGTGTTTAGGAAATCGTCCTGTCCTTCTTTGCGCAATTATATCATTTCGCTTGTAAGGCACCATTTCCAAAGCCACACCAGATTTATACTTGGGGTCACTTCAGAGATTGAAGAAAAGCTTTTGCCAATCACATGATTGAACAAACAGAGCAGAGACTAAAAATCTGAACTGCTTCTTTATGAGACTGTATCGAAACCATTCTACCTGAAGCCCCCTTACAGATACAGCCTTCTACTGCCTTTCCACATTACTACGCAAAGGGTGTTGTGCTTAAGGTTCTACATCCGTATTCTTGCTACAACAGCAAGATTTGTACTTTCATCAGCAATCAGTCAGTGTTCCACTTGCCTGTCACGATGAGCATGTATCAATACAAGATAAACGATCATATGATGAGACAGTCATGGGGGCTAATTTCAACTCAATTACAATGCAAACTAAACATTGAAAGAGGATGTCTCAAAATCTCCGTATGGGGTGTTAGCAGAGGTTACAGAGTAGCGTTGCCTATCCAGTTAGTATGAGCACATCACAACCATTTGCAACAAGAAAACACCCACTACCTCCACCTTTAAACAAGATCAAAAAATATGTATCTATCCTTTACATTGGTAAATCTTTATTTAATTTTTTTTAGTTCCTCCAACTAAAACGCTGGAGATTAAAAGTCAAAAAGGAGCTATCGTTTGATTAGATCTATTAGCAATAGAGAATGGATGCAGTAGCAGTAGTGTTGCAGTAGGGGGAGTTGTACTGTAGTTGCTTGCTCACAGCAGTAGGAAAGCAAGGGCCTTAAATCAGGGGCAGAAGAACCAGAACAGTGTCTCTCCCATTACAGTACTTCCAACGCCCACTCGGTAGAGAATTGACAGTGCAGTGTATATATTTAAAAAAAACAAAAAAAAAAAAACAATTAAACTGCGTAAAACAACCATATTCTGATGATAGCAAAATACTCCCCAGATAGGACCTCTAGTCTGTCAGTGATCGGCAATAAGCCACATTTCAACTCCCATCTCAGGGTCTCCATCTCCGCCTAAGTGAGCTGTAAACTATGCAGGGAACAGCACCAGACGTCAAGGGAAGTGCTTAAGATTACTCAGACCTTGCGTGTAGGCGTGCGTGTGTAATAGTCTTATCCCTGAAGCTAGCTGACAAAGTGGACAAAGGCTGTGATCACTGACCTTGATCATGTCATAATGGCCACCTAATGGGCATCTGAAACGCATTACATTTTATTCATTAGAGCATCTTTATGGAATGTGTGTTCTGTGGGAACAGAGGCTAGAAGGAGGGATCTCAAGTACATTGGTGCTTGACTGTAGATACAGGTTATTACACGGTACAAATTATTACATGAATGTGAAACTTTTACTCTTGGGAGAGAGTAAGAGGTGAAAGGTGGGATAAGACAATTCAAGACCAATATTGGGTGACCTCATAAACTCTATTAGTGACTTATAGCACAGTTGGATGGGAAGCAAGTAGAGAGAAATGCTTGAGTAAATGATCTTTTGCTACTGAAGTCACTGAGTTCCCTTTTTGTTGTGTGTTGAAGTGGAAGATTCTTACCAAGGTTTTAAGAAACTTCCCAGACCCACCATTAAAAATGGGGAATGTCTTTTTAAATTGCACTGGCTTGGCTTGTGAGCCTTGAAGCCAAAATTGTGACCAGAAGCCCCATCAGAGGAACTGCCACTTGAGTTCATAACTTGTTTTATATTTTGGGTCAGAAGTAAATGCGTGTTTGCCATGCAACACCTTTTCTTAGTGTGCTCTCGCACAGAAAAAGATAGCTGAAAGCACTTCCAATAATATCCATGACTTCAAAGTTATACAGCACAAAAGGAGCAATGAGGAAATTGAGTAGGTCACCTCCACATCAAATAACAGGGAGATCCTCCTGACTCTCTTCACTGGCAAAAAACAGGACAGCTGGAGTGCCCATAGCCTGGCTCCACATCCCAACTTTACTTGGTCCAAGCCTAGTTGTACAAGTTCATGTCTGTGCAAGCTCAGCGCAGGTGTACAAGCAAAGGCAGCTCCGTAGACCCCTCTTGCGCAATGGGAGAATCTGATGTGAGGGGTGTGGTCTCTGAGGGAACAGCAACCCCCACTGGATCACTAGTGTTAGTGGCTGGTGCAGGTGAGACAGGCTGGAAAGTCTGGCAAGCCTGAGAAATGGAGTAAAGCACAAAATCAATTCCATCATTCATTTAAAATGATTGATTGGCTCAAAAACACCTTTCTAAAGTTTACTTTTTCAGTTTTACACTATTATAATGTGGTTGAAAAGTAATTAACATGAAAATTACATGCCCACATAAGCATTTAGTTGACAATTTGGAGAAAGATAACTGTACATTTGATTTTTTTTTATCTGACAAAGATGTTGGCTTCTCTTCTCACCTGAGTGCGGTTGCTCTGAGACAGCCCTCCATCCACATCCACTGCTGCTGGCCCATTGAAACCTTTTCTGCCTGTCAGACTCCATTTGCTATAGAGACCTTCATAGGGCAGCCCGCTGCCCTGCCCAAGTGACAGGCCCAAGCCCCTCTGGGATGCTCTGTGGCTGGGGTTGTCCTGCAGACTGCTTGGGCAGAAGCGTTCAGCTGGTGGCAAGGCCACAGAGGTGCTGAAGGACAGTTGTGAGCTAGACAGGTGCTGGCCCAGCAGCCCCTGAATAGAGGAGGTCCGGTGGAGAGAGTTGACCATACCTGCATCCATCCTTCCCTCTGACTGGCTAAGCTGGGCTAATGGGAGGGGCTGGGAGTGGACTGGCCAGCTTGGTCCTACAGGGTTGTCAGTTCCTACGGACAAAGGATTGGTCATGTTATATGAATAATAATGTTCACAGGTGGATACAGGATAGTTATGTGGGCACAACCTAAGCAAACTCATCAAGCAAGATTGCTATTTCAGCTATATACACAGTATACAATGAAACAAAATGTTCCTAGAGGACCTCAGGATGTTCCTAGGGAACAAGAATTTTATTCTTGCCGACTTAGAATATAGTCATCATTGTACAGTCTGCATACATTATAGTTGTTGTACCCAAGTTTAGTAGGTCAATGTGGTATCAGCACAGTTTGTTTTTGGTTCTGTTTGTGGTCTACTTAAAGACTATGGTCTTGCAAAACAAACAAACAAACAAAAAACAACGACATATGCAAGGATTGGGGGCTTAGTGTATTAGTTATTTTATGGTTGTTAATAAAAATAACTAATAATAGCCGTCAACTGGGGAAAGTGTATATATCCCAAAGCAGCTTTGTCCTAATTTCTAACATCTCAAAACAGATGGAACCTTTTCAGATGGGTTCCGCAGGAACCGGAGGAAAACCAGATGGTAACCTAACATCTTTGGGGCTTTACTAACCCATTTTATTCAGGTATTACTTATACTTGCCATGGTTCTTTTCAATCTCTTACTGATGTTTCACTTACGTGTTTGCCTCCAGAATGTGCCAAATTGCTAATACTGCAGTCATTAATCAGGATGACCATGATTAATGAACACATAAATCACACACAATATTTAAATGAGAACTGCTCTGTACAAAGTCATTTGCCTTTTTAGAATTAAATTAAGCTTTATGGCTAGATTATGAGAACACTTTACTAAGGTTATCTTTTTGAATGTTCTATATTTTTCCAATGATAATGTTTTTATGGAATCATAAGGTAGACTGAGATTCATCCCCTATTCCTAATATTTAGTATTCCTAATATGTATCTGTTAGGGCAGACTGATTTGTAAAGACCCTCGACCTTGAATGGCTCCAGAGAGCAGACAACAGGGAGATAGGAGGCAACAGGCAATTGCTACCATGAGACACTGACATTTTTCAACCTGTCTCAATAAACTTTGCAAAGTGCAATTACTGGGTATTTTTAAAGAGAAAAATGAATCAATCATAGCAAAAATATATAAGATTGACACAAAACATTAATTCAACATTTTTAACTTGATTCCATGAACAACGTAAAAAAGATAAAAATGTAAAAGTATGCAGAACAGAAACTCTTCAAATATATGCAATGTGAAAATGAGTCTGCTGCAGTAGTTAATGTCTGGGATTTGGGGAGCAGCATTAGGCTTTGCAAAAGGCTTTACCCATGACTGGTTGCACAGTGGTGATGTGTGACTGGGGCATGGTGGGTGCAGAACTCTGGGGAGGGTGAACTACAGGATTGTTACTGATGGAGGTAGATCCACCACCACAGTCAGAGTCTTCAATGTTCCCTCCACTGTTGCAGCCAGCACCACAGCCCTTCTGGAGTCTGCAAGAGAGATCAGGGATAGTTGGATGCTTTAACATCAGATCTATAAATGACATGTTCTCCAACTACGGGAGATACGTATGCACTTCAACATGGAGTATTGCAGGATAGCTGCATCTGACACACACCATTAGAAACTTTTTACTGTATCAGAAGTTACAGTGACATCAGTTATACACATGCATTGCTGAACAAGTCTGACCTGTCCCAGCTGCTGATGAACCAGGCATAAATGTTGTGTGGGCTAATGGGGCCTCCCCAGACAGAGCGAAGCTGGGCATGACCTCCAGCAAATGAGGTGGTGAGGGGGGAGACATAGATGGGGTATCCAATAGGTTGATCACAGGAAGAATTGATCATGTTACGCAGGGCTTGCTTGGCATTCTGGATGCTGCCCCGCTCTGGGTTCCGGTTCCGCAGGAAAACCAGTTCCTGCTGTTGCCCAGCCCACAGCCCACGCACACACTCTCTGTTTACCTGTAAGAAATGAAAATTTGAAGTTACACTGTTAGCAGTTCAGACCTCTATCAAAAGCCCCATATCCATCAAATTAAAGTTCATTGTTTTTAATAGAGAGTTGCCTATACAGAACAAAACTGAAACAGAAAGGGAGAGAGGACAGCAAAACTAAACAGGGCCAACCGAAAATGAGCAAATCAAGTGAAGAGGTAAGTTACACACGAGTTTAATCCCTTTTTTTTTTTTAGTGATATCAATTTTAAATGGTGATATTTGCAGGCTGACTTCATGATCACAGAACCAATCAAAGTAAGTTTCTCCTGACAGTCATGAAACTCTTCAGTTAAATTTTTCTCCTGCGAATGCTGACTAATAGCGGTGGCGGATCGATCCAAATATCAATACTATCGATATCAAAGCGGGTATTGATATTGATCGATACCAGTGTCATAAGATCGATACTTTAGTGCCGGTATTTTCAAGTGCCTCTCCAGTCACAGCACGGAGTACACTCTGCTCTTCCTCCCGCACCTGTGTTTTGATGTTGTGCCGTCATGTGACTTAAGAGCGCCAGGGGAACGCGAGCAAGCAGCGCGCACGCGCACAGAAAGAGAGAGAGAGAGAGAGAGAGAGAGAGAGAGAGAGAGAGAGAGAGAGAGAGAGAGAGACGGAGCAGAGAGGAAAAGGAGCGCTGTGTGTCTATATTTTTAGCCTGAAAATTAAACAACAGCCAGCTTCCATTTGTAAAAAAGGCTGTTAAACACACTGGAAACACAACACATTTATATAAACATATGAAAATCATAAAAAAGAAAAGACTGAGCTTCAGATATGGAGAGAGGAGAGAACTCCCACCGCACCCCGACAGACCCAGACCCCGCCCCAGAGGCAGAGGTCACTGGCAGAAGCCTTTCAGTGTGGCAGAGAATATCCAGGTAGATAATTGTGGAGAAACTAATATTTCAGTCTTCGGCATTAATTTATATTAATTTTCTAAGTGCAGCTGGTCATGTGTTACTTCAGCCAACTCAAAAAGTATGTTATGCTACGACCTAGATACAGTACATTTATCCTCTGAAAGGTGTTATTTAAATCAATAAATTTACTGGAACTGAAACAAATACATTGTATATAATACGGCTCAGATTTGATTGAATATAATTACACCTTTGTGTTAACTGTGATGATTACTATATTTCAGCAACAAATAGATGTGCTACTTAATCATTTATTTTTCTTTATATCTTTGGGGGTTGTTTTAATTGCACTTTACTTGTTGTATTTTCACTAACTGTTTGTTTTAAAATTATTTTTAATTATTATTGTTTTATTGTTATTGTTATTATGATAAACTATATTTCTATTTATAACTTTGCTCAAATTCTGTCCTGGGTTTTAATTAATTAATAATTCAAAGGAATAATCACAAAAACACACAAAAAGGACAGGCAAATTCATTCAGATTTAGCAATTTGATGATGCATCCACCTTTCTAAAGGTGAAAAAAAAAAAAAGGATCGGTATCGGTGATACTGGCTCTGTATTTACTTGGTATTGGATCGATACCAAATTTTGTGGTATTGCACACCACTACTGACTAAATTGTCCTCCTTTATGAGAGACGGCAGATGCTGATCAGTATCCTAAATGGCAGAGCTTACAACTTCTCCCTTAATCGTATTTTATTAAAACGTACAGTATTTGTTTTTCATTGTTCTGACCTAAAACTTTTTTTTAGTACCTCCACTACGCAATGTATTTAGCAAGATTTATAGAAAATTGGGTTAGACAGAGTTAGTATAGGTATAAGGACTCTCGAGTTAATTCTTAAGAAAAAAAAATAGCATCACATGGATAAATGTAATGCTGGCTCAGGTATTCAAATAATAATAGTATTATATACATTTTTTTAGTTTAAAGCTGGTCAACAGTTTTTTGTTTTTTTTTCAGATTTCAAAGATGCTTTTGATTTGACAGCATGCCCCAGCAGTTAGCCACGGTTTTGTTGCCTTTTTCTAGTACTAGAAGTCAAAGTCAAGTTAAAGTCAATCTGGGCACTCAAACAATCTTTGCATAGAGAAAAAGAAATTCTAGGTAATGATCACTAGTCAACAATTGAAATTTACTATCAAAGCAAATTTGTCTGGAAAATTTGACCAGGTCATAATGTGTAGCAGTTAGCACCTTGATGACTCGGAAGCTGAGGAAGCGCTTATTCAGCATGATGATCTTGTACTCATCACTGCCATCATCCATGACATGGCGCAAGGCCAACAAAGAGGGCATGTTGGCCAAGATAGCACTGCGCCACACTGGGTCCCCCTCATGAGAGATCAGCATCTTCTCCTCATTAGCCGTTATGGCATCATACAGCACTACCGGATCCTCATACTCATCTGGGGAGGTGAAGTGGTCCTACAAAGTGAAGGAGTGAAGGAGACAGTTAGGGAGTGCATTAAAGGGAGTGCTAAACAGAGTATGCCTACATTAATGAGATACCACTTGAACAATGCTATCCTTATAAAGGATTTGCAATTGACTTTCAAATAGTTTAACAGTGGTCAATTATTTGGTCACATACACTTTGAAAACGTCAAAAAACAAATAAAATGGGTGAAAGAGACCTGCTGCTTGCTAAATGATGACCCAAAATGCATATACAGTTAAACCTCAGATCTGGCTGGATACCTACAGATCTTACCTTGTCTTCTTGATAACATTGTACTCATCAACTTCATTGGATATTCATGCTTACCAGATATAACAGGCCACTGGCTGCCCTATAAATTAATGTATTCAATGGCTTATTAAGCATTTTAACCAAATTTATGTTATTAGGTTTATCAAAGTCAAAGTCAAAGTCAACTTTATTGTCAAATCTGCCATACATACCAGACATACAGAGAATTGAAATTACGTTACT
>JBBPDE010000021.1:5824242-5838805 GCA_037974605.1 Nannopetersius ansorgii | reverse complement strand
GAGGAGCATGCTGAGTGTGCGCTCTCCTGAAATCAACAACAATCTCCTTCGTTTTCTCCACGTTCAGAGAGAGATTGCTGTCTCTGCACCACACGGCCAGGCGGCTCACCTCGCTTCTGTAGTTGGTCTCATCCCCTTTGCTGATGAGACCCACCACAGTCGTGTCGTCTGCAAACTTGATGAGGTTGGAGCTGTGTGACGGAATGCAGTCATGGGTCAACAGAGTGAAGATGAGGGGGCTCAGCACACATCCTTGAGGGGTCCCCGTGTTGAGAATGATGGTACTGGATACGTTACTGCTGACCCGTACTGTTTGTGGTCTTCTGGTAAGGAAATCCAACAGACAGTTACACAGTGAGGTGTTGAGCCCCAGCTGGACCGGTTTTTGAGTGAGCTGTTGGGGGATTATAGTGTTAAATGCTGAACTGTAGTCTATGAACAGCATATGGACGTACGAGTCTTTTTTGTCCAGATGTGTGAGTGCTGAGTGAAGTGCAGTGGAGCGGTTGGGTCGATTCGCAAACTGGAAGGGGCCCAGGGAGGGGGGCAGGACAGACTTGATGTGCTGCATGACTAGCCGTTCAAAGCACAACGGACGGTAGTCCTTAAAGCAGGAGGGAGATTACTTTTTTGTGACCAGAATGA
Organism: Nannopetersius ansorgii; assembly: GCA_037974605.1. Classification (NCBI taxonomy): domain Eukaryota; kingdom Metazoa; phylum Chordata; class Actinopteri; order Characiformes; family Alestidae; genus Nannopetersius; species Nannopetersius ansorgii. The sequence goes on along the minus strand of JBBPDE010000021.1, from coordinate 5,838,160 downwards.
TGGTGGTGGCTTTGAAACAAGTCGGGACGACAGCCTGGTTGAGAGAGATGTTGAAGATGTCTGTGAGGACATCAGTGAGTTCCGCTGCACAGTCTCTCAGCGCATGACCAGGGATGTTGTCAGGACCCGGAGCTTTGCGTGCTGAAGGATCTCCTCACACTGTCTGGGGACAGAGTCATCACCTGGGCATCAGGAGGGGGTGAGGTCTTTTGTGCAGTGGTGCTGTTTTGCAATTAAAAGCGAGCGAAGAAGGTGTTTAGCTCATTCAGCAGGGAGATGGTGCTGTCACAGGTCTGTGGTGGGGGCTTGTAATCTCCGTGTGTCTCTGCTGTCTTTGAAGTGATGGGATATTCCCCTGGAGTACTGTCTTTTGGCCTCTCTGATGCCACGGGACAGGTTGGCCCTAGCTGTCTTCAGGCCCACCTCATCTCCAGTTCTGAAGGCAATGTTCCGAGCTTTCAGTAGCCTGTAGACTTCCCGTCATCCATGATTTTTGGTTGGCACAGACAGTGATGGTTTTAGTGACTATTACATCCTCAGTGCATTTGTTGATGTAGGCTGTAACAGTCTCTGCGTACTCCTGGAGGTCGGTGGAGTTATTGTGGGTGGAAGCCTGCTTAAACATACTCCAGTCTATGGTGTCGAAGCAGTCCTGTAAAGCCTCTGAAGACCCTTCCGGCCACACTTGTATCTGCTTACGAACTGGTTTGGTGACTAACGAGTGGTCTGTAAGCAGGCATTAGCATAACAATGGTGTGGTCAGAAGCGCCGAGGTGGGGGAGGATGGTGTAAACACAGTCCAGCATGTTTATGAACTAATTAATTATAATAATAATAATAATAATAATATTAATGAACTAACTTTAAAGGTGTCATGATGTGAAAATTTCATTTTGAGATTTTTTAACATTAATACAAGTTCCCCTAGCCTGCCTATGGTCCTGCAGTGGCTAGAAATGGCGATAGGTGTAAAGAGAGCCTTGGTCATCCCACTCTGTCGTTGAGAAAAGGACAGCCTGATCTGGAATTTTCCCCTTATGTCGTCCCCTTTCTCATGCTTTGTCCGCCCAGAGAATTTCGCCACCCACTTCCCCTCCCCACTGACCGTCAATGTGATCACGTGAGAACAATTTTTCCTGTAGCGCCATCATGGCTTGCAAACAAGTGAAGTATTGCAGTTGCTCAGTGCTTAGATGTACAAATGAGCACAAATGCATTTTTTTTGTTCCTTCATTCGAGCCTTCTCATGCGAGAAGAACCAGTGGTTTAATTTTATTTTCTCTGTAAATGTGCCGACACAACTTTGACACAACAAACAATGTTTGTATGTCTGCGCCAAACATTTCACCGACAACCGTTTCCTTAACTTGGGGCAATACAGTCATGCTGAACAGTCTGGATCAATACCAATTCTCCTTGGCTCAGCTACAAACCTCGGACAAGAAAGTCAACTTAACACTGTATAATTTTGTTGCTTTGCTGTATATGGTTATCTAGCTTTTTACCCTTAGAATGTGGCTTTAACATTAATTCTGCAGCTAACAGCCGACAGTTAGCAGACTACTGTCGCAAACGTAAAAGGTAGATAGTATCAGGTGTTTGTGAACATATACATTAACTTGTATCACTGTTTGTTATTTGGATAACCATGCTGCTGTTAGTGTAATGGCGTGCACGATATCTGCCTTTCCCCTCATTGAAATGACTGAGTGAGCACCTCAGCAAGCTAGGGAGATCAAATGTGCTGGCCCTCCCCCACCCTATCATTTGAAGCTATAGACAGAAAGGGCGTGTCCTAAGAAAATGTCAATGTGGGACTGGCTCATTCATGAACATAGTCTTTTCGCATCCAATAAGATTTTGAGCTAACTGATAACAAATGAACTATGTGAACCAACCAATCTAGTTACTGAACACATGCTTTTGAACATTGCCAAATTTAGTCTGTAATTTTAATAATATATGAGGTAAAAATGTTGCTGCCTAGAGTATACACTGAGCTCATTCCATCCCATCCTGCAACGTGCAAGCCTTTTTCTGTCTAAGCTAAAAATACACAGCAGCATTATCCTAAAAACCTAATTTAAGAAGATGGCAGCGCGGGCTCTACCTGGTGCAGTTTGAGAGACATGCGCACCCCAGGTGCCACCACCCGATTCAGCAGGTCCATATCTGCAAACACCCATTCGTCCCTGGGAGAGGTGATCCGGAAGTCACCCTTGAACAGAGCGTGAAGCCCATAAAGGAACGGCTCCAAGCTTAAAAAAAAGGAAAAACAGATGATTCTCAAAAAAACTAATTGTCCAAATCATTTAACTTTGTAATTTCCCTTCTGTAAGACTTAAAACACAAAGGGGGGTTGGGGGGGCAAACAAAAAAAAAAATATCTGCGTTATACCTGGCAGACATACTGTGGGAAGCAGTGCCCAGAGCCCTGCGGCCCAAAATGCAGAGACCAAAACAGAGTGTGACTAGAGGGGACTCTCTTTCACTGTCCACAGGCTGTAAATGTACAATAGCAAGAGAGTTAGATTGAAATAAAGGAAATCATTCCATTTCCTTTGACATCACATGACAACATTTAGAAAACAGTAGACAATAGGGCTGAACATATTTCACAAGAGGGAACTTAACTGACCTTCGGTCTCTGGCTGTTGCAGTACTGGATCCAGTCGAGGTAAACCATACAGAAGGCGTTGGGGGTGATGCCAGAGGCTCTGTGATCGTAGTCTTCATCAATGTTCAGGTTAAAGGTGGGATCACTGTCCACATATGAGGCACTAAGACATGGTCTTAGTGCTTCTTGAACTGTCTCATTGGCTAACCACTCCTCCAACTTGGATGAGCGGCTGACATAGTAGATAATACTCTGCCATAAAAGAAATGTTTGTGGTACACTGAACAACATGTAAAGCACAACAAAAAGCAAATAATAAATTGCTCAGACTATCTGCTTATAGAAAGATTACTTTAACCTGTCCTAAGATGCCAAGAGTGAACAATAAATTTTGGGGTGTGGATTCCCCGGTCATGAATTCTCAAATAGTACCTTGACGTAATATGTGATAAGAATTTTGCGCAGGTCGAACACCTGCAGCATCGAGGCAGCATTGTTGTCACTGATGCTGTAACCTTCCAGAACATACTTAGTGGCGGCAACCTCCCAGGCCAGCCAGCGCTGGCCAAAGGCAGCGTTAAAGGAGAGCATATGTGGCAGGTGCCCTGGCTCACAGCAACAGCAGCCCTCATCTTCCTCCACACCCTCAGTGATGGCCTCAACCTCCCGCTGCTGACAGTATGTTCCTGATTTCATAAACAAACAAGAGGACAGCTGAATAAATAAAAAACAAAGCATTAAAGTTTGGTGATGCATCAACAGGTGTGTTAGGTAAGTTTTAATTAACACTAGGAGAGGAATGATTACACAGATGCAATAAGACATTTGTAATGAAGTATTTTAACATTTGGATATCGGTATTGATCTAGTTCTATATACTACTCGTCAAAGGCAGCTCACCCCTGAATTCCAGTCCTCGGAGCTGGAAAGTGACAAGGCCGTTGCCAATCTCAATTATGTGCACAAGAGCGTTGAGGTAGTCAGAGGCCAGGATGAAGCAGTCCCCAGTGCTGTAATTCCCCCAGCGGCCCAGCAGCAAGTCTCCGCACAGAGAATGTTGCAATGAACGTGTCAGGTGCTCGTAAAAGATAGAGTTTAAGTTGTTGTCATCAGCACCTTTATATGGAAGAGAGCATAAGTGAGTAAAAGAAAGAACAAAGGAGTGCAAAATATTTATAAAAAACAAACAAACAAAAAAACCCTTGTAACCCAGTGCCTCTCAATACATCACTCACCAGGGTTGCGGTCAAGTTGTGTAGCAAGGCGTGTATTGGAATGATCCACCCGTTTGGTACTGTAGAGTGATACATAATTAAATAATTTAAGGGTAACAAAGACAGATGGAACATTTTATCAGAGGCATCCTTAGACCTAGTTTTATAAAAAAAAAAATAAACAGCAACAAAAAAACAAAAACAAAAAGGCCTTACTTGTAGTCCCGCTCCCAGAACTTCACAGGGCGAGTATATGAGGTGACAAAGACAGCGCTACCCAGAACAGGGTTGAGAGGAGTTGAAAAGAGGGCAGAAAAAACAGCCTGAACAAACAGCATTGCTGAATCTGGAGCACAGCAGCTGCTAAGGAATTCAACATGACACTAACCAGTGGAAGCGATAAGATCAACATTGTGCCCTTAGCAAATACAACAGCACTACGAAAAAATGCTCTATTGTACTATAAAAAAATGAAGCAATCAAATTCAATCTCTCATGGTGAACAACAAAACAAATGGTGAAACACATAAGGTCTCAAAACTCAAATCATCATTAGTAACAAGAAGTTGTGCCACTGTCTTTCAAAGTACTTTCAGTCTTCCTCTTGAACATATAGCATATGCATGACTTAAAAGTCTAATATTACTTCTAAAAATGTGCACATTTTATAAATTAGAAAAAAAAAATTATGAGAATAAATTGCTGACATTGAACAGCTTTTTAGGCACATTATTATATTGATACAAATAACTGATTTAATATCATATTTAGGGCTGGGCAGTAGTAAACACTTGTTTCCAGATGCTACCAAATTTGTGAAACCGCATAGTAATCCTGTTCTGCTTCACCAGTAGCCAGATTCTGGCCACAGGCCCCCGTGGCAGGACACTTCTTGTTCGTGGACTAGTCTCAGTACTGCAGGGACACTGAAATGTCTAAACCTCTCATTACAGGTGGTCCTGCTAGGAGTCTTACCATTGACAAGCAAGATAAGGAGGGGCAAACAAATGATGTAGTCTTTAATTGTAAACTACAAACTATATCTATTTGGCAAAATTAGTTGAGAAAAATAGCATATAAGGGTGTATGTAATAAAGAACCATTAGTTTTTTGGTAGCACTGAACTGTAAATGGCAGTAATAATAAAGTGGAGGATACGTGGCACCGCGAAAGGCTGGGCGAAGGCATGGAAAGCAGATCCCCAAGTAATCTGCCATGGGGCAATGTAGGTCAACACAAAACGCAGCTTATATAGCAGGTCCCACAACTGCGGAGACACACATTTACATTTTTAGCCCAATATACCATGGGAGGGTAAAAGAAAACTGAACAATCCAAGCTAACCATTCAGAAAAATGTGAGGTATTAGACAAATATTGTAGATAAGTAGATGAGCTTGAACCTTGCTGAAGAGTATGGACATAAAGTAGTAGTCCAGCAAAAAGGTTTCGGAGAAGCGTGGGTAGTCAAACTGGAAGAACAGGACAGTGAAGCAGAGACTGACATACTGCTGGGAGGGTATGCAGAAGGATGAGCGCAGCAGTTTCATTCCAGCCACTGAGATGAACAGAGCTCGGCCACTGGATAGAAGAGTAAACATTACTTATGAGAAATCAGAGTTGGAACACTGTTTTTTTTTAAATATGATTTGTCTGTAATATCCTAATTAATCTTTCAAAGAAGCTTTAACTGGGATGTGTGACTGTATATTACTGCTTTGTATAGAGAAACGCTGGACCCAGCTCCCTCTGTCCGGAAGGGGGGGGGGGGGCGGGGCACGTTCACGGCGATTTTTTTTTTTATTTCATGATAAGAATCTCGTGCCGTTAACAGCCCAGCACTAATATATATATATACATTTATATACAAAAGAAGAAAGGACTTTTTTCCTAAAGTTTGCACGTTTTATGGATAAGGATTCATTCCTTGTTTAGTTGATTCTGAAACGGGTAAGCTAGCTGCATCAGTTAAACATATATTAAGAGGTACTTACTAAGTGCCTGGCTTGTCAGGGTTCTGGCTGACACTGTGGGCCTCTGTGGTCAGGGAATTGAGCACCACAGCAGGGTAAATGAAGTACTTCTCCACACACTGGAGCCAGGCATAAAGCTTCTCAAACCACATTAGCTGAGCTGCATCTGCAACATAAAGACATAATACTGCAGCATAATGCAGAGGGCACTCGCATTTGGGTGTGTGCGTATGTATACTTACCTCGAACTTCGAATTGGCTGTACTCATGGGACCGTAGGACAGGGTGAGCCAAGCAAAACCAGGGTAGCTGCTTGCGGAGTTGAGGCAGTAGGTAATGAGTAAGGAAACCCACCACCCCCGCCAGAATATACAAGACAAAACTGAGGGCAGGCTGAGAAAATGAAATGAGGAACAGAGACAATTTAGATACTATTTAATTACCAGGGATATCTTAAATGTTACCAAGAGACTCTGAGCAGCAAAATCATGCACATGTCCAACTTTGATAATGAACATACTAGCATATTAATTTAGTAGCTTCTTAGCTGTTTGTATCTAAACAAATATTGTGAAAACTACTATTGGTGTTGACTGACCTGAAGAGCAATGAAGACAGTACTGGCACTGATGGCAAAAGTAATAATAACCATGAGTGGACACATGACTAAATCTGAGTGTAAAATCTCCTTCTGTAACAGAAACACATCACAGGAGGACAAGGATTTTAATACTGTTTATTAATGAATGTATTGGTTAAATTGGTAGGTCTCTTACCACGGAGTTGCATAGTTTCTCTGGCAGTGGGTCTTTGATCTCCAGCAGGGGCTCCTCGGGGGTTCGGCCTTCAAGCTCTGGGAAAAATTTGGAACGCACCAAAGACCTACAAATAAGCAGGAAAACTTTAAAGTTACTATGCCTTTACGTATTTGAATAAGTGTGGTGTGTTGGGTCTGGAGCTGACACTGACCACAAGACGGAGGGATCGCTGCTTTGCCTGCTCAAGTGGTAGGACAAGGCTAGCTGGAGGCCACAAAATACTGAGAAGAGCACTGGTACATGAGCCTCTACCCACGGAGCCTTTGAGAATACACACAAAGAACAAAAGTGTGGCAAAATCAACATTTATAAGATCAACTGACTTCATAACTATATCATAATAATCTACTTACATTAATGGCACCCAGACAAAACCCATACAGCAAAGCCGTAACAAATACGCTGCGTAATAGGCTGTAGAAAGAGGACAGGGGGCTAGTGGTGGCTGGAACACAAACACAAAAACAAAAGTTTTAGTTCTGCGCACTATAATTTGATAACTTAAAATACGATATATTTTCTGATAATGATACCGGAGAATGCGGCAAACAAGCGAACAGCTCATTTTTACCTATACCACATCCAAGGCACTTGAGTACATCAAAAGTAACAGGTAAATAATATGTCAAAATAATGCAGGCCAGTGGCAGTATTACCAACTAATGTTAACTGTGGTAAATCTTAATAACGATTTCTCACCAGTTCCACCAAACACATGCATATCCACCTGTTCCAGCAGACACATGACAAAGGTATTGACCTGAGGTAGAAGCCCAAACAGGAAGATGACTGGGAAACAGAGAGTGAAAACTGCAAAGAAAAAAAAAGTTTAAAAAAAATGCAGCTTCACATTTCTATTATATGTACATCTTACATGTTAGACTAGATACATCATAATAAAGTAGGGATGTAACACTACACCTAACCCATGACCCGGAGGGGGGGTGGGGGGTGTGACATGAAGAGGAAAAAAATAACGTTTCCCTTCCATTCATACTACAGAAAAGGTTCGAGTTGGAGTCGACAACACGCCATGTTTTAAAACTTGTGGGACTCTCAGCTATTGGTTAAAGAAAAGAAATTGACGTGAAAATCCTCCTATTACGGCAAAACACGTATGTTTCTGGGCGGGACCTGTATACAGGTCCAACCCCTTAGCGGAGGGAAAACAGGAAGAATGTGGTAGCATTGGATCTAGAGTAGGAAGGAAAACTCTAAAAGGGGTGTCGCGATTCTGCCTTCTCACACCGACAGGTTTATGAATCTGCCTTCTAACACTTCAACACAGGTTTACGAAGCAGAGTGTCGTGATTTCACTTTCATATCGCATATCGTTACAGCCATAGAATACAGTATATTGTATTGTGTTTCTGCTGGATTAAGAGTTTCAGTTGTTGCGGCTGGTGGCCTAGTGGTTAGGGAGCTGGCTCTGTGAGTTTGTGGGTTTGAATCCCAGGACTGCTCGCAGCACCTCCGAGGTACCCTTGAGCACACACTGCTCTATGGACGCTGTGTTCCTGGCCACCCACAGCATCACATGGTGACTAGATTAAATGCAAAGGAAGAATTTTGTGCTGTGGTGTTTTCACATATGACAAACTGCCACTTTACACATTTAAAGTGGTAGTGACGGTGTAGAAAGGTGGAGGGTGGGAGTAAAATGGGATGTTTTGATTAGTCTTGGAGAAGTAGAGCGAGCTTGTGGGAAATTTCATGTTAACAGAGCTTGGGGTCATTTTGTCAACCAGTAGAGGTGGAGGCTGTTGCTGAGGGTTGTTACCAGCAGAAACATTGATCCATACAGACCAAAAACAAAATATGGCACAGTTTCAAGCGTCTATAGAAAGAAACCAAAATTGGAGTTCAGTAGTTTGACTGGCAGAGGAACTAACCTATGAGCATGTCTCTAGCACAGAGCAAGAAATGGGCAGAGAAGAAAGTGATTCCATAGAGGGAGAATGGCTGCAAGCTGTCAAAGTGGCCAGTCAGGTCAAAGATCCAGATCAGCACACAACACAAGCAAAAGTATACTGGTCGGCTATATACAATGATCCAATTATGGCCCTGTGCAAAGAGAAAATATATTTACCAAACATGATCTTTATCGCAACTGACAAAAATGATTTCTAAAGAAAGAAAAAAAATATTGACCAGGGCCTTGTGTACTCACATGCATGGGAGAAGCTGCATCAGGCTGCACACTCTAAAAAAAATAAGGAGAAACAGAGGACAAAAACATAAAAAATGTACAGCTGCAATATTTTTCTGTTTGTAAGATTTTGACATTAATATGGCTATCATCTTGTGCTCACTTTTAGTAAGGAGTACTGGCAGCTGGCGATGACTAGACAGAACTGGAAGACCAAGATGTCCCTGAAAAAGCCCTGCAGCAGGAGCAGGAAGCCGAGGAAGGCTACTAGGCTGGCCAACACCACCGCAAACACATTCTCCCCCACCTGACGATTCCTATAGCAAAAGTTTAAAAGGTCAGCTTATAAGACTAATACACCCAAAAAATAACTAACAAGCAATGTCAACTGTTATTACCAAAAGCAAACAAGAATAAAGTAATTCTTTTATTTGGAGAGACTGTGTGGAAATATAGTATTGTTGACTTCAGTAGTCTCACCTGTCTAGTAAGGCCAGCAGAGCAAGCCGATCATAGCGCACTCTGAGCCACTTCCCTGGCAGCACCCAGAATCTGTAGTACTGTTTTGGCTTGGCCTTCTCCTCAATCATCAGTGTGTTCTCCTGAGATTCATGCAGGGACTCATGATCCAGGTCAAACTATATTTTTGGGCGGAGGGTTGATTGATTTCAATCAGGATGCAGTAAAATAGTAATGTACAATGTATAACAGGATACAGAGCATTTTATCAACGTCAGGATGCAACCCAGCATCAAAATGGTGGTTTGAGAAGGTGATAGCTCACCTCAGGCATTTCCAGGGGCACCCTGCGTACCTGCATGCCCTGAAGGACCACAGGTCTAGGCTGCAGCATTGACAGCACTGGAGCCACATCCTGTACATCAGTGGAGGTAAAACTGGAGGACTGAGACTGCCTCTCTCGTTCCCTATAAAACATTGTACAAGTCACAACGTTGTACAGATCTCCTCAAAACACCTGGGCTCTCTGTGGTAACCCAAAGCTTTTTGGATTAGACTTACTGCACTGGATCCTCATAGCCACCTCCTGAAGGTCCAAAGGTATATGATCTTTTTATACCTGTGAAGCATGGAGAATGAAGTTCATAATGTAAATTGTTTCCATTCATTCATGAGTCAACACTGGACAATGACACTGAGCAATAAATCTGCAATGAAGCTTGCCCTTACCACTCTCATCATAAAAGTAGTGCACTGCTCCTTCTGAGGTATCATCAAAGGTGGAGGCCTCATGCACACCACTGCGTGGAAGCAGCAGTGAGGAAGCAAATTGCAGGGCTGTGGGGAGGGCCCGTGCTCGGGAGTGGGAGGATGTACGGGCCCTCTGAAGGTCCTGTAGACTGGGAGGGGATCCCATAGCAGAGGGGGGCGGGGTGGGGTTGCTGCCAGCATTGTGTCTCCTACGGATGGCCTGAGTTCTCTTCACATTGCTCACCAAGTCCCGTTTGCTACCTTCTTCAGAAGCCAGGGCTGTGTACAATGTAAGGATAATTTAAGATATATGGACTGCAAAATACTAGACTGTAAAATTCATGCAACAAAATAAGTGTCCTTTTAGATTTCTTGATCAATTGAATCTTTCCCTAAAGAATCATAAGTGAGTCTTGTGAGGTCAGAGATACTAAATACACATTCATTTTTTAAATAAAGTATAGTCACACACACTAGACAGTAATGGAGTGCATACTTAATAGAGGTGGACAATATGCAAAAATGCTGTCACTAAAGAAATTAAAGAAAAACTAAAGAAATGTTTACAATAAATAATCTCTCGAAGATTTGAATCATTGTAACACAAAATGCATCAGCAGAACATTTAAAAAATCATATGCAAAAATGTTTCACACTCTGAAAACTAAATCTAAATGTTTTTTTTTAAACATTTTAAAGCAGTTACATGCAGTCAAAAACATAATTGATCAGATTTAGTTTTCAGAGTGTGAATGTTCTATGAACACTGTTCTATGAAAGATATCTATATGGTTAGAAAAGTCAAAATGTCACAAAATGATATACGTAATACCTCTTCTAGAACACTTTAAGGAAAAAATACTATAAGCAATTAACCCACACAATAATATTTAAAGATGCATTTTTTTGGGAAAGTTGGACAATGTGTCTTACCTCCTCCCACAGCCCCTTCTTCCAGCAGCTCTCCTGCCCTCCAGCCGGTCTGATTTCCTGCCCATGAGCCTCCCAGGGAGTCCAGCCTGTGGTGAGCCCTTGTGTAGGCGTCAGAGTACCCTGTGTGAGCTTCTAAGTCAGACTTGGAGATGGAGAGGGGCCGTGGAGCTGGAGTCGAAGAGGCCGGTAAAGGAATGAGGGCGGAAGCCAGAGCACCTGTGCTAGTATGTCCCCCACCAGCCCCATCCATGCTGAGGACCCTGGCGTGTGTCTTTGCACTGGCGGTGCTGGCTGAGCGCTTGGCACTGCGGGAGTGAGAGGGGCCTACTAAGTCCACCTCACCAGGGCTGGGTTGTTGAGGAACAGGAGGGTTTGGAGCTGAAGCAATGCCGGTTTTCGACAGGTCAGGGGAGTAACAAGACGTAGATGAGCTTGAATCATCCTCATCATCTTCATCTTCATCATCTGAGCTAAAGTGCCTTTGGGAGCCTAGGCTGGACCCTGCACTCATGTCACTGCCATCATCCTCATCACTGGAGTCCTCAAATAGGCTCTCACTATAGGCTTTGGCACCCAGACGGCTGCGGATAGGGATGTAGTCTCTACGTTGGCTGCGACTGTGATGCCTACGGTAGGAGCCACAGTCAAAACTGCTGCTGCCAGCAGCAACACGCTTACGGGGAGCTTTCCTGCGGCAAGGCCTATGGCCCACACTGCCCCCAGCATGAAGGAGTTTCAAGTCTTTGGGTCGCACCACCTGCTGCTGTTGAGCCTGTAGAGAAGGGGGCTCAGCCAGTAGGTAGGGAGGTGAGGTGACGGGCAGGGCTGGCTCAGAGCACACCAGCCCCAGTGCCAGCCCCGAAGGCACTGAGCTGGCCTGCCGTGGAGGTGGAAGTGGGGGAATTGGGATGCCTCTGTCCAGGTCACAGGTTTCTGAGGGACCACTGCTGGAAAGGGAGGAGTCCTGTAGAGATGAGAGGGGCAGCTGTGCGACATCCACAGACAAATGAGGCACATCTTCTCCTTCTACCAGAGTTCTGTCCAGGCCCTGCCTGGAAGGGGGCTCTTTGGAGGGCGAACGTAGCAGCTCACTGTCTGAAAGATTGTCCGTATCACTGCCTGCCAGGAAATTAGGGTCCCCCAGCTGCTGGTGTATGCCCTGAACCTGAGTTGGTGCCAAAGAGGTGGTTGAGGGTGCAGCAATCTTTGGAAGGCTCAGTGAGGGGCTCTCCAGCTGGGTAGAGTCTGTTTTCTCACTGCGGTAGCTGCTAACTGTGCTAAGCGTCTCTCGATCAGTGGCTGCACCGCCACCACTGAAACAGCTGTCTGTGGAGCCTGCGGCCAGCGCCACCCCACTCCGGCTTCGTGAACCCTCAGCGCCAGGGACAAAGGTGACCGGGTCAAGGCCCAGGCCCAGAAGATTCTCACTTAGCTCCTCACTTAAGCTGCTCTTGATGAGGGGGCTAAGAGGAGCATCACCAAGGCTTTCAGATTCAGCCGAAGGACCGAGAGGACAGTAGCCCCCCATGGGCCGATCCTTAGGGCTCTGCTGAGGTTGCTGCTCCATCACTAAATTCACACTTCTGCTTCCCAACATTCTATCTTTCTCTTCATCTTCCTGACTAGAGGGAGAAGGGGGAATAGAGGGACAGTCTTTTGGCTGCACGTTCGGAAACGGTCCAGCCACTCCCATAAAAGCAGGGAAATCCCCAGCCAGGGCTGCAGCCAGGCAGGACTGAACTACACCATTCGTTCCTACAGAGACAAAGATAGAATATCATGTAGTTGAACTGATACGCCAAATTAGTTGGTCAATCTGGATTTGGAGCAGCAGTGCTATAATTCAGACTACGCTACATCTACACAATTAAAGACCATTATAACACAATGCTGGGTGTAGTACAGTGTTAATTGTTCAGGTCTTACTGATCACATCCTGAGAGTTGTGGCGAAGGACCTCTCTGTGTGCAGAGGTCACATTTTCACAGCCCTGTTCTTGCATCAGTTCTGTGATATGTGGAGAATTAATGAAATGACAAAATACTTTGTTTTAATTTAAATCTGGTAGAAAAACAGATTTAGCAACACTTTTAAGCCACCGGGATATACTAAAGTACTGGTAGAGGAAAAAAATACACATAAAAGGTACCCTTAGAGCCTCCTGGGTCCTCAAGTTGCGGCAAAAATTCCTGAGAAGAAAGATCAAAGTGCATAGCTAAGTGTAATCTACAAATTGTGAAAAACTATTTTATATATCAAATATCATCTTAACCCATTGCAAAGTGTGTTGAAGTATAGTTGTGTTTAGTCCTTACCGATACTTGGTTCAGCCCAAACAAGGAGTGTTGGGAGCTGCAGCGCACTGGAGGGGTCGAATTTACCTTTCTGAACACTGTCATCTCCACAGCACCTGCACTGTCCCTAGGAAACAGTAATACAAACTCAACACTGACCAACTCATAATAACTACAATAACTGCTATTCAGCATCAACAGCTGTCTGCTGTAAGTTTATATTAAGAAATGTATTCTCATAAGGCCAACATACTTTGACATGTTTGACAGTCTCATTTACATTTTTGGTGATCTAAGAATAAACAAAAGCAAATAGTAACCTGCCAGGATAATGCTACTGGCAGGTCAACGGCTGGTCATGGCACACAAAGAAAAATCTCCCCAGATCTCTAGACCCATTTCAGTTTGCATACCGGTCCAACAGACCAACTGAGGATGCCATATCCTCTGCTCTCCACCTTTCACTGACACATCTGGACAAAAAGGGCACCTATGTCGGGATGTTATTCTTAGACTTTAGCTCCGCCTTCAATATGATCATCCCGCAAAAGTTGATTGTGAAACTGAATAGGCTAGGCCTGAACTCTCTGCAACTGGATTCTGGATTTCCTGACCGAGAGGCCCCAGTCACTTCAGATAGGCTGCAACACCTCCAGCACCATCACGCTGAGTACAGGAGCACCGCAAGGCTGCGTACTCAGTCCTCTGCTCT
>JBBPDE010000021.1:5781005-5792679 GCA_037974605.1 Nannopetersius ansorgii | reverse complement strand
GAACCTGACCCACGTGCATGAAACCAAAAAGCCATAAGGGCATCAGAAACAGAACAGAATAACCAAGAACAGAAAACCAGAAAAAGCAAACCTGGCACGGCGCCAGCGTGCCAGCCGTGACAGGTGGAAAGATCAACTGTGGGCTATGTAGGTGTGCAGTCTCCACAATGAGGCCTTACAAAACAAAAGTTTGAGCACTGCTGCGTTAAAGAATCCTCATAAGTTCCATTAGAAGGTGGATGGGCATTGGCTTTGCCATCAGAGTGTCACAATTCCTGCTGGCTTGCGGCAGTACTTTGGGACAGTTCCTGTTGGTGATCACTAAGGGTCGCCATAGACCACAAACAGTACTGGACTCATTCCTTCCTGATCCCTCACACATGTAGATATCCCTCACTGATCACCTCTCACACCTGTCTTATTTCTATCATTATCCTCCTGAGTTCTGATTGACCCTTAGTTTATTGTATCAGTATTTAGACCTGTCTTTCTGTTCTGTTCCTCACGGTTGCATACACTCACACCACCTTTCTTAGGTCCCTGTCCTGTGTTTATGTTCATGCTCAGCCCTGGTGCCTGTTTTTGTTCTGTTTCTTCCGTGTAAATAAACCCTATGAATAAGTATGGCTGTCCGCGTTGGTGCTCTCCTTTCTCTTCATCTGCAATAGGACCGGGTGGTGACACAGAGGGTTAGGGTTTAAATCCCAACTGCTAGTGTCACCGCTGAGGTACCCTTGAGCAACTTACCCCCCACACTGCTCCCCAGGTGCCTTGTTGCCGGCACAGTGACTGCACAGTGGAGTCCAACTATTCATTACTGGAACACTTTACAAGAAGTCGTAAAGTCCAATTTTTAAAAATGGTTCTCTAAAGTGGCAAAAAGAGTTCTTCTTTTGTTTAAAATCAAAGAACCATTTTTTTTAAGAGTGTGTGTCACATAGTTGAATGAAGTCCTTGATGTCAGTGGTATTAATTTATAACCATGATCAAGTAATTTATCATTACTTTATTACCATCATTACCATTATATGACAAAATCACATGACCATTTCTGTATTAACATGTGTGCCCCGAAAACTATAGAAAAATAATGATAAATAGCCATCTTGGACCAGCCTGTTCAAGTTCTCAATTTAACAGCTAAGTGGGACCACAGCAAGGCATGTGTTTTAAGTGAAAGTGACCATTTGTCATACGTGAACACACCACAGCACACAGTGTGAACAGCATAAAACACTTCCTCTGCATTTAACCCATTTACCAAGTGAAGCAGGGGGCAGCTACGAACAGAGCACCCGGTGTGTTTAGGTATGTCAAGACTGACCAGGAAAAATGAAAACATATTAAAGCTGATAGCTGATCAGGGTCATTGAGGGGAAAAGAAAATGTTGCCAGTGATAGGAGCTAGATGAATGTCCTGTCTCAAAAAGAATTGTCCTTTTGACATGGCAGTTCAGATGTGTGCAGCTGGTGGTACATACCCTCCCTTATACACATTTTCTGACCTTTTCTCTTTTTCTGTCTGTTTTGGTCACACACACACACACACACGCACGCACGCACGCAAGCACGCACGCACGTACACACGCACACACACATAAACACATACACACACACACACACACACACACACACACACACACACACACATTCTCTCTTTCTCTCTCACACACAGTCAACATAACTTTAAGAGCACTTGATGAGATGGAACATGACTTTTACATGAAATAGTTGAATGCTCATGGACCTGTTGGCATAATGGAATACTTGACACAGCATTCTAAGGCACATTTGTAAGTTTTCCTCGTTGCCTTATTGTCATCTATGTACACTCTCCTTTATTTCCCATTACATTATTCCCTTCAAAGGGCTTTGTTATGCACTTTTAGGCTGGATGATAGTAGACATTGGGCCTCAGTGTCTTGGTGATGGTTCTGATACATCTTGCTAGTTTAACAGATGTAGGATTACAAATTTAGGAAACTGTTTAAAATATACAGATATTATGTTTTGACATAGCAGCATATGAAAGCCTAAGGTGCAATACATTGTCTGTGGGTAGGTGTGAAGATTGGATTAGGACTGGTGTAAACGGTGCAGGCTGCTGTTCCTGAATACTTCATTTGTATGCTTTGTTTGAAGTCGTCACTCAGGTGCTTTATCTTTAGATCTAAGCACTGCCCCTAAATGTATTTAAGCCACACTGTATCATTGTCCTAGTCAGACGACTTTTGAAGATTATAGCTGCCAAGCAGTGAGTATCTGAATAAAGAGAAACTTCTGCTTCAAGATATCCAAAACGTCTCCTGGTCTCTAAGGAACAAATTCACAACACAGTCAATGATGATTAGGCCATTCAACACTACTATGACCTAGTTGCTGTAAAAGTTATATGTGTAAAAAGTAACATCTCTAACATATGCAAAATCCAATATCATCCCAGCTTGAAAAAAATCACACACAGCAGGATAACACAAAAATGCATGTATAATATTGAAATGATATGAAGGATTTATATTTCCATGTGAAGTGGGTTTGCTGTTTTAATTTTTTATTTTACAGTCTGTGACAATCTGGCATGTATTTCTTTTTTCTAACATATTCCAGGAATGGACTTGAGGAAAAGAATATGTCTTTATTGCTGAATATTAAATGAAATACACTTTCACCAACTGAGGGGAGGGGGGTGAAATCATCTGCAGCTTTACCATGCACCCATTTTATCTTGACCATAAGGACATGCAGTGGAGTGGTGTTCATACTTCTCAAGCGAGGAGAAACAGAAAAGGTCAGAGTCTAGGGACGGGAAGGGAAGGGAAGGGAAAGGAAGGGAAAATCACATCTAAACTAACTAGAAAAGCACTGTCTGGTTTTGCATTTATCAAACATCCAAAAAAGAACCAAAATGCCAGGGCTAGGAACAAACAGATTTTGGCCTTCAAAGTGCAAGGAAGAACAAAACTAAAATAAAATCTTAGTTTCTATTCCACTCTGTCATCACAATACAGCAATATAATCATTTAGGGCCTACCTTGTGAATTTTTTGAATATCATTTTTAATCACAACTTGCCATTACATCTCTGTTTCTTTAATTTCTTAATTTCTCATAATGGAAGTACATGCAATGCTGTTTTAGAATCACTCCATTCTTGGGTTTCCATAGTTATCTTTACCAGTGAAGAATTATTTCAGATTTTAACCTGTTTACAAAGCAATGTACTTTCCAAAATGAGGAGGCATGGTGGTGTTGACAGTGGTTATTATAAGTCCATGATGACCAGCTGAAAAACAACTGCTCATGAATTTGTGACAAGCAATGCTATTGACAGTGACAGGTCTTGAACAGCAGATTAGGCCTCTCACTCATACAGAATAAGCTTTGTGCAGTTGCTTGTAAGTTTGGTAGGTTTGGAATGACAGCCATCAGTGAATGAGTAGTAACAGTGACTGCTTCAAACTAGAGGCCGAAACATGGCTTGTTATCATAGTTGCATATGAAAACAATGTATATACTATTTCTTATAAAAATAACAATAATAACAACAACAGCAATAATAATAATAATAGTAATAATAATAATAATAATAATAATAATAATAATAATAATAATAATATGTACAGTGCTTACACTGTTTGGTGGTCTCATTGATTATAAATAAGGGGTACTAAATTCAGACAGACAACAGGTATTGCAGTTTTCCACACAATTCACTATTTGTCTCTCAGAAAAACAATGAATGTCATCAAATAGTAGAGCAACATAGAAACCTTGCATATTTTTAGTATTTTTATGTCAACTCAGAAGTTTCACAGCTATGTGATGTTGAATGTGTATTACATGATCCTTCTCCTTTCCTCTTTGCAGTGTGTGTGTGTGCGTGTGTGTGCATGAGTAGGGGCTGGCAAATCCATTGATCTGTGAGGTGAGGGTCTTCCTCTCTCTTTTTTTAAACTCATGATGGGTGAGGCTGGGGTTTTAAAGGGGATGGAGTCCTGAGACACTGTGCGACTGACCCTCTCTAACTCTCAGCCACACTAGCAGTATGAATGGTTGGGAATTGAAGGCTAAGCTGGATTGAATAGACTACACATTGTTATTTCTCTCTTATCTTGCACAAGCCATCACTGAAAATCAAGGTCAGGTCTACAAACCCTGCTGCTGCATATCCACTATCCCCCTTTGGATTAACAAGGCTCTCCAGTAACAAACCATACCCTGTAAGTAATACAAAGGAAATCAAGAAAATCACACCTACCATGCTTCTTACTGCAAAGAGAGCTGACCAAAGACCTGTTCTTGCCTTTCAGAGCCGAATTAACAAGTATAAACCCCTATACAAGCTGGATTTGTTTTACCAGAGGAGGCATTAAAAAGATTTTAGTCCAGTTTATATGCATCGGCAATAGTTGTACTTTCACAGGGAAAGACAATCACCCCCTTCGTAAAGGTGCAAGGTGGCAAAAAGCCTCAATTTGTGGACTTACAAACATTGCTCAGAAAACTACATTTGATATTTGAGGCCAACTTTTTATTCAGTTTTTGAGATATGTTACCAGTGATTGCAAACACTTTTTGTTTTTAAAGTGTCCATGAACACACCACAACACAGCACACAGTGTGAACAGTGCAACATTGTTCTCTGCATTTAACCCATTCACCCAAATCTCTGGGCATGGTGCCTTGCTCAAGGGTGCCTCAGTGGTGCCACAGGCAGTTCTGGGATTCACATGCACAACCTTTTGATCACATGGGCATTTCCCGAAAGACCGGTTTTGTGCAAAGTTGTTGAGACTAAAATAAACACCACACCAACATGGTAAATTGGTTAAGTCTTGACTCTTGGGTGATAGTGCTGGGGGTTAGTAACATATTTAAATATGAAAGCCAAATCAAAAGTAAAAAGAAAAAGTCTAACCAATCAGATGGTTAAGAAAACAAAGCAAGAAGAAGAGGAGAACTTTACAAAAGATGCAGCTACGACTTCACTTTATGAGATAAAATATTACACATCTAATGAAAAAGGTTAATATGATCCTTATGTTTGCCAGCCCACCATGTGGCTATGTTGCTTGCTCTGCTATTACACATAGAGCGGCAATATTCAGTTTTCTTACTGAACATTTGAAATAATTTCATTCTGACAATGTGTGTAGGCTGCAGACAAATCATTACAAAGTAAGTAGCACATTATTTGTTTGACTTTCGTTGTGGTAACATCATAAATGCTTTCTGTGATTGTCTGTCCTGAGTTCAGTAAGTGGAATTTTCAAAGCTGTTGGCTAACTTGAGAGATGTCTACATTATGCAGTTATTTTTTTATCTTTTGTAATAATTTTAGCCTTGTGGTGTGTTTTATGTCTTTTGTAAGTGTGTTATTTTATTTGTGTTTTATGGTGATATGTTATTATACATCAATTGAATATGTGCCAAATTGAAATGTGAAGCTCTTGTTAATAATTAATAGGCAAAGATCTAAATAGTGTGAAAGATCCACTTAACTATTAATAAGGTCTATAACAATTGTTGACTTTATGTTGACTGTCAAAAATAACCAGATCTTCTCAAATGAGTAAAAGCACAGTAATTTTTCATGAATAAAATATGAACAACATCATTTTTGCATTAAAACATGATTATATCAGTGTCTAGTGATCTGGGCAACAACATTTCAAACTAGGCCTACTGTGGTATTTTGGGGAACCTACAAAGCTATTTATCCCATATGATATGACCAATCAGATCTCTAAAAAGTTAACCATACAACATCCCCTGGTATAACTAATCCAGCACCAATAAATGTCTGATGTGAAATGTCTTAGAGCTGGACACCAGTCTGGACAACAGAAGCATAGAGCCACACTCGCTTCGAGGCATCTTCCTTTCACCGCTCATACACCTTGCCGTAGTGTGTGGCAGATATGCACATATTTGGTCTGAAATTCAGACACAAATCACATGCACTCCACTCCTGTTTCACAGGGGGAAAAAACTCTCCCCAGTTGCATTTTTCATTGAGCCCCTGTTAGAAAAGCAACATAATCATATGAGTGAATTATATTCTTGTAAACATACACTTTAAGAGTAGTTTATATTGCATGATGTGTGGGGGGTTGTGATTGGGCAGTGGGCAATGTCACAGCTCATATGGTGGGTCAGTTCCTAAAAGAACTTAAGTTGGAAAACCAAAAGGAAAAAAGACTAAAAAAGAGACAACAGAAGAGTAAATGTGTATAAAATGAGGCGTCCGTATAAGAAAGGCTACAAAAACTGTCACTGGCCCTCTGGCATCGGCATACTGCAAAAGGCACCACAATATTACTCTATTTCTTTAAGTTGTGAAAAAATTGGCACATATTTTTTTCTCTTATGCTGTAAATCAAAATGTACATATAAATAGAGTTTTCCCTAGAAAAAAGTCTTTGCTGCTAACTAGTAGACAACTGTTTCGCTAAAATGAAAATAAATATTTCATTTGTTTAGAATATCTGTTAGTTATATAAAATAAAAATATTTCTTATAGGTGCAGGTCTATAGTTATACATTTTTCGTGGGGTAGGGTGGGGTGTTGTTTTAGTGGGCAGCTTTGTCCGGTTTGGAGCGCACATGCGTCTGTTTGGTGCTGCCGCTGTACTGTGTGCTAGAGCGGGTTACGTGGCGTCCTGCTGCACTGTGAGAAGTTTGCATGTCTGTGGTCAAGGGTGGAACTGGCCTGTAGATGGTGGAGGGCTCGGGAATGTTCTGCATGCTGAGGAAGGGCGTGCTTTCGCCCTCTTCTTCCTCCTCCTCCTCAGAGCCGCTGTATGACAGACAGCTGCGTGAGCCATAGTTCCGGGGCAGCCGGTACCCCCTTGGGGCCACATGCCCGTTCAGTCTGGACCTGTGCCAACTACGCCGGCCACTTCTCTTTGGTTGGTCCAGTGAGGAGGATGAGGCTGGATACTCCTGTGTACTCTCGTATTCCTCATCCTGGGCCGGCCTTTGGGGGCTTGATGGAAGGCTGCCTGGGCTGTCCCGGAGGAAGCTCTGCCATTGCTGCTGACGGTAGGGCTGATATCGCTGTGCCTCATGCAGGGGAACCTGGTAGCGGCGCAACAGCAGCGAATGATCCTCCTCCTCCTGGGGTGGGGGGTAAGGGGCATGGCCAGCTGGAGGCAAGGATGCGGCATGGCTGGCATTGGGGGATGTGATCTGGAACGTAGGCACCTGCCTGGGCAGTGAGAAATGGAAGTCCACAGGAGATAGACGGGCCGGTGTGGTCAGTGCTGACACATACCTATGGGAGTGGGAGGCAGTAGAAAAACAAAAGGAAATGATTGCTAGTGGCTCTCTGTATCTGCAAATGGGTATCTGCAAATCTTAATGTATTGTTGGATCAATGTATTGCTCTCCAGGATTCAGTCTTATTTTCAAGAAAACAAAATAACTTTTTTTACCATTGAAACAAATATGAGAACACCAGAAGTCCAGACTCAAATGTATTAATGTAGTGTATGAACTGACCGTGTGTGTGTGTGTGTGTGTGTGTGTGTGTGTGTGTGTGTGTGTGTGTGAGAGAGAGAGAGGGGGAGGGGGGGGAGAGCTGGGCTCTTCTGGAACACACACATCCAATGTTTCCTTGAAGAGAAAATAGAAGTGCCACTTCAAAAAACACACACATTAGTAAGAGACGAGCCTTGGGATGTAAGCATGTTCTGTGCACTACAACTTCTAAAATGTGCAGTGTTTAAATTAATGCAATGTTTGTTAAACTGCAATGAAAACATATCCTCCCACCTTTGGTGAAACATTAGGAAAAGTAGGACATGTTCATGCACCTGAGAGGCACAATAGAGAATGAGAAGCTTCATTGTGAATAAAAGTAAGGAAAATCAGGAGCTTTCTAGAGTGGCCATTCTAGAGTGACTATACACTGTATATTGCAGCATATGGTCAGGTGAATGACCAAAGTATACACTTATGCGCACAAGTCTTATGCCGCCTGTTTAAAACTTTGTTTGACCACTAAGTATGCTTTTCTTTTTTAAAATATGACATAACATGAGAAAAACAACATAATTACAAATAAATTAACATTATACAAGAGTTCATTGGTTGGAAATAGTACAATCTGGTTTGTTACATCTAGAACTATTGTTTTGTCAGAGGAAATGGACAATGCCACATTTTTGCAAAGTACAAGAGACAGTTGTGAAAGGCACACTTCCTCCTGTATTATACTGTTTAGATAAACATGAATATAAAAACAGAAAACATATTAATTACATTACATTCTAAGACATTCATATTAATTACATTCTAAATCTTTTGAAAAACCGCATTGTTGTGTTTTGTTTAAAAAAATGCCTAAAATGCCTATTTTTATAGTGTAAACCATAAATATGCGCCCAAATCAGCCCTAAGAAAACGTAATTTTCTAGGAGCAATTCATTTAATTTAAAGCTCAGTTTAATGCATTCCCCTTAAAGGAAATGTAAGTAAATGTAAATGTAACTGAGATAACTTGAAAATTTTTGGGGGAAAGTTTAAAACACTAAAAAAGGAGGACAAGACACAGAGCAGGCAGGCTGCAGCATCTTCTTCTTTTTATGGTGGTTGACAACTTTTCAGTGTATTATTGCCACCGCTGGGCTGGTGGCGGGAATACAGTTCAGTTCTCAAAAAAAGGCAAGGATATTTCCAGTTTCCGAATTATTATGGGGATTTCCGTGTAAAACGAGTGTTGTTCTTAAAAAAATCCTAATCCACGTAAAACTGGGGGATTACTGTATTGTCCTATTTGTAGGGTAGAAAGACACAGAACTGAGCTTCTTAGTACAGTTTATTTGAATTTATTACAGTGTTAGACTACCTGAGAAAATTGTATCTTTTTTATTCATAATTAGATTCATCATGTAGTTAGACTTCTGGCTTGTGCATGTGTCTTCCCGATGGACCACACTTCACCAACGGACTTGCCAATTTAGCTTAATACCACAAAAAATAAAATTTAGAGGAAGAGCAGACATCCTTCTTCTCTTATTTGGCTTTATCACGTGGACTCTGTCATGCAAATTGAAAAGATGGCTTGAAGAGCAATGGCCAGAGATCAAGTTGAGCAGATTTTTTTTATAGAACTGCCAGGTGTCTGAGGGCATATAGCTATATATTAGAGAAAGGGAGAGAGCAGAGCACAGGAGACCTGCCTAACCCTTCTGAGATAATGTATTGTTCACCTCTTGTTGACATAATAATCCCCTCACAGTATAAATCCTCCTGTTTTGGCTGTTGCTTGGCGGCAGAGGCGGCTTGCAGGTGAGAGATAACCGTAAATACAGATGGCCATGGACTAGCTTCTCTCTTTACTCTGGCACAAATCAGAATCAGCCTGAACTCCCTGCTCTTACTGAGCCTCTTTCAGACCCAGCTTATACAAGTCAGTGCTGACCACTGCGATGCTGAACATGGTAACCCAGTGGTTCTCAACCATGGGTTCTGCAGTACCGCTTCCAGTATATCTAATCCTCATCAGTTAATTAACTCTACTTAAGAAAAAGTAGGTAGTGTAAAGTATTATGGCTACAACGTTCTGCTATCTAAGCATCTCCAGATATTATTTAATAGTACAATGTAAGATAGAAGCTTGATAGTTCCCAATCATTTCCAGAGTATACTGCAATCTATCACAATGACTAGAGTATCAATGTATAGAGTACTGCAGTTTAAAGAATGTTGACTTTCTTCAATAAGCTATACCATTAATAACTAAATTGTGTTAAAATGTGTCAGAGCAGAGAAAAAAAATGTAGGGCAGGTTTGCTCAAGCAACAGGACTGATAACTCCTAAGGGGTTTTCCCACTAAAGATTTGCTTGAAAAATTGGCTTTTTCACACTTGCTTTGCTTGAAAACTTGGCTGGTCTGGGTGAACCCCAGTCAATCCACAATTTGTTAGAACTATGTACTTCTAGGGCACCTCATGCCATAGTAGTTAGAGAGTTGTTCCTGCAAGTGATACCACTGATGTACCCTTGAGCAAGGTACTGCCCCACACACTGCTTCCCAGGTGCCCTTCATTGGTGGCAGCTTACTGCTTTACTTGGTAAAAGGGTCAAATGCAGAGCAATGCTGTGGTGTTGTGTGTTCACATGTGACTATAAGGGTCCACTTTACTTTAAGATGTGTCAAGGGATGTGATAGGTTTAATCAAAATTTAATTGAAATTTAATTTCATTAATTTCTTTAAATGTGTCACTAGGACTACACAGAATTTTAAAAAGTAGTTCTTTATAAAATAAAATACATAACATGTAATCTCCTTATACAAACACTGGCAGTAAAATAGATGATGCTAAAGAACACAGTGACTTTAAATAAGGCCCTGTCAGAGGATGCCACCTTTGTCTCAAGTCAATCTGTGAAAGTCCTGCCCTGATAGTTCTACTAGGATCAACTGTAAGTGCTAAGGCTTTCATGGCCGAGCAGTTGCACATTGGCCAAAGTACACTATGCTCAGCGTGAAGTGTTGATTGGAGTAGAATTAAGTATGTCACTGTTTTGCAAGGACTGACTGGCAGCCCAGGACTCCCATCCGAGGACATTCTATCTTCTAAGAAGATTCTAAAAAGTGTTTTTAGAAGCCTATAGACATTATGAATGGCTCATTTTCCAGTACTGATAAGATCTGCAATAATTAAACCACTCCTGAAGAATGTTTGCCTGAATACTAGATGCAGGTAGAATAACAGTACGGTGCTGTTAGATCTGAGGGCAGCCTTTGACAATGTTGAAAATAACATTCTGCTAGACAGAGTTAAACATTAGGTTGGGCTCTCAGGCCCTTAGATGGTCATGCTTAGAAGATAGAACATAATATGTTGACTGGAGAATGCATCATGCCATATGAAGTACATCAATGATCCATCTTTGGGCCTGTCCTGTTTAACGTGTGCATGCTTCTTCTGTGTCAGTTTATTAAATTGAATATTGTGTCCTATCATAAATATGCAGATAACACTCAGATATATTCAATTCTTTCACCAATTGTTCGAATCGAGTCATTGTACAGGTGCCTCAATGACTGAATGCATCCAAACTTTCACCAATTAAATAAAAACAAAATGGAAATGATCTTGTCAGGAATTAAAGAGTGCCCACCCAGAGTCCAGAGCACTTAAGACCCATGTAAAAAATATTGTCATGATCATGGCTCTAATGAAGTAAGCATTTAGGGACCTTAATTGCCCAGCAATGTCAGACCTACACCAACTTTTAAAAAGCTGCTAGAAGCTATTAATAGGATATTAATATTATTAATAGAATAACTAATATTTTGTGTATTCTTTTATTTCTTTTCAGTCTCAGAAGACACACCTCTTGTAGGGGACTAACTAGTTCTCACACTTAGTGCTTGTACATTTTTTCATATATATTTGCAGATGTAGATTTGAGTCTATTTTAAGGACTGGTATGTCACACTGGATAAGAGTGTCTGCCAAAAGCTGCAGCTGTCTTTTAATCTTTTACTTGTTTACTTCCTACTACTTGCGTGCTTAATTTGTATATTCTAACCTGCTGTAAAAGACACTTAATGACTTTTGTTTTGTTCAGGTTCAAGGCAACAGCTTGGGAAGGCCATTCCTTCTTCCAACTTGACTTTGCCTCTGTGCACACACACACACACACACAGACACACAC
>JBBPDE010000021.1:5735638-5750683 GCA_037974605.1 Nannopetersius ansorgii | reverse complement strand
TTATTATTTCTTTTCTTCCCTACGTAAAAGTCCGGCCAGGGCCTAAACCGTACAAGTTTTGTAGAAACCCTTTGGGGACTGTTTAGGTCTCTGTGTCAGAGCACGAATACGTGAAATGGCACATGTGCACCAGTAGGTGGCGCTGTAACAAGTCCATGTACATTTGCTCTCATATCTCTGGAACATTAAGGGCTTCATTCAAAATTCTTTCAATTATTTATTCTCTGGGAGGTCTTGCACCAAATGTATATCTCTGATATCCATATGACCACGCCCACTGTCCGCCATTTTGGCTAAACCAAAAAACCTACAAAAGTAAACTTGTCCGAGGACGTTTATCCGAATGTCGCCAAATTTGCCATATGTCATCTACGTTGACGGCCGCAAAAAGTTACTGAAGCGGATTTTTGATTCATGCATTTGTTTTGATGTTACGTGCCAATTACTATAGAGCAGGTGTGGACTATTTTTACTGTGAAGCCAATATCTTCAAAGGTCAACATCCTATCATAACCACACTTTGGAAACAACACACAAGAAGTTTTGGACATTAGCAAAAGACAGCACATGTTTACAACTAGGTGGCGCTCTAACAAAGCTAATTACGTTTTTAGTCATATCTTGTTAACCGGGTCACATAGACAGAAAATTCTTCATGCGGCTTATACCTTGGATAATCCTTAATATCATCTATATGGTCCTGCCCACATGGCCACGCCCACTTCCCGCCATTTTGGCAAAATCTCATAATTAAAAAAATTGAACTTGTCAGAGGCCGTTTATCCCAATCTCACCAAATTTGCCATACGTCATGTACGTTGACAGCCGCAAAAAATTAATGAAGCTGATTTTTGATTTATGCATTCGTTTTGGTGTTACGCATGAATACATATTAAGCGGATGTGGCCTATATTCACTCTGAAGCCAATATCTTGAAAGAACAACATCATAACATAACCTGCACAAGTTTTGTAGAAACCCGCACAAGTTTTGTAGAAACCCTTTGGGGGACTGGTCAGGTCTGCGTGTCAGATCACAAATACCCGAAATGGCACATGTGAACCAGTAGGGAACCTGTAACTGGCCCTTGTACGTTTGTGCTCACATCTCTGGCACTGTAAAAGATAATCAAAAAATTCCTTCACCTGCTTATTCTCTGGGAGATACTCCACCAAAAGTATATCTCCGATTTCCCATAGGCCACTCCCGCTGTCCGCCATTTGGGCTGAAGTGCAAAACCTACAAAAGTTAACTTGTCCGAGGACATTCATCTGATTCTCGCCAGCTTTGGCATACGTCATCTACGTTGATGGCCGCAAAAAGTTACTGAAGCGGAATTTTGATTTATGCAATCGTTTTGACGTTACATGCCAATTACTATAAAGCAGGTGTGGCCTATTTTTACTTCGAAGCCTATATCTTTAAAGGTCAACATCCTAGCATAACCCCACTTTGGACACAAACCACGAACAAGAAGTTTTGGACATCAGCAAAAGATGGCAGATGTTCACCACTAGATGGCGCTCTAACAAAGCATTGTTAACCGCGTCACATAGACTGAAAATTCATCATGCGCCTTATACCTTGGACAATCCTTAATATCATCTAAATGGTCCCGCCCATATGGCCACGCCCACTTCCGCCATTAGTCACTGGCATTGTAATACGCTCATTTCTTATTTTGCCTATATCTCCTAAACCGTATGGGATAAATTCAAAATTCTTTCACTGGCTTATTTCATGGCCCAGCTGACTCGACTGTACATGGCCACGCCCATTTCTGTCTGCCAAATTTTTCCGCCATTTTGAAAAAACCCGCCTAAGCCAACTTCTCTGAGGCCGTTGCTCCAAATCTCACGAAATTTGGTAGACAACAACTACATAGCAAGCCGACACAGATGTTTGATTTTCAAAACGGCGTTGATGTTATGTGCCAATCAATGCCTTGGGTGTGGCCAACAATTCCACAAAAGGACATTAGCAAAAGATGGCACATGTTCACAACTAGGTGGCGCTCTAACAAAGCTAATTACATTTTTAATCATATCTTGTTAACCGGGTCACATAAACTGAAAATTCTTCATGCGGCTTATACCTTGGATGATCCTTAATATCATGTATATGTTCCTGCTCACATGGCCATGCCCACTTCCCGCCATTTTGGCTAAACCTCAGAACATCAAAAAGTTAAGTTGTCCGAGGCCGTTTATCCCAATATCACCAAATTTCGTATACGTCATCTACGTTGACGGCCACAAAAAGTGACTGAAGCGGATTTTTGATTTATGCATTCATTTTGATGTTACGCACGAATATATATTAAGCGTGTGTGGCCTATATTTTCTCTGAAGCCAATTTCTTGAAAGGTCAACATACTAACATAACCAAACTTTGGACCCAAACAACACACAAGAAGTTTTGGACATTAGCAAAAGATGGCACATGTTCACCACTAGGTGGCACTCTATCAAGGGTAATTATCTTTTTGGTCATATCTTGTTAACCGTGTCACATAGACTGAAACTTCTTCATGTGCCTTCTACCTTATACGATCCTTAATATCATCTATATGGTCCCTTTTTGCACGTTCGTCCAAGCTGACTTGCTCGTGCTCGAGGTTTCCCGGGACACGGACTGCACCGTCGTTGGATCCCTTTAATAACTGCCTGCAGTTCTTGTTCTAAATGTTTTTGCCTACAGCCACAAAGTAGGATACATTGAGTGTACTGCTACTGTCAGCAAAAGGTAAAACATGGAATCCTTTGGTATACTGCCATCAGTCACAAACAATGCACAATGAATCTAAAAATCTGAAATATCCAATGAATTTAGTTAACATTTACTAAACACTGAAGGAACCTGTTAACTCCCTTCTGGGGAGGGTGTTATATATAAGAATATCACATTCTTATTCAGGGTTTGTTGTTTTAGATATTAGTCTTTTACTTTTAAGAAAGACATTTAAAGACATTTAAATATTCAAACCAAGAATATCCTAATTCCTTAAACAAGAGGTGATTGCATCATAGTGGGTCTGTGGTTCCAGGTGATATCTTACTATCTGGAAGGTTAGTATAACCCCACCATTAACCATACTGGTCACATAACGTTGTCAATTACAAAGGTCATGTTTCACCCACCAAAATCAAACACTCAAAAATTAGGTCAAAATCACAAGTCCAACTGATCATTTTACCCCTGATTCTTGAGTGATCACAGTAACACACTACACTGTTTATATGTAGACAGTGTTTATATAATCCACACTTCAAAAAGATTTCAAAGGAAGCTCTTGTGACCATAAAAGATATGTGACAGACAGAATAATTTTTCAGGCAGGAGGCCAAAGAGGAACATTATCCATCTAAAGAATTCGTGAAACACGTAAACAAAAGGCTACATATGCTAATACTATAAAAAAAACATTTAAGGTTCCATAGACACCAATTGCAAACAAACTGCAAACAATGAAGGGGAGTGTCACGGTCACCTCGCCCTCTCCTCGTAGACACCGTTCATTATCCCCTGAATATTAGTTTTCTCCTTTCATTATGTTTCCTTTCTATCCTCCTCTGTCTCTGTGCCATATCTGCCCTTATCCTAATCCCCCTCCATTTCTCCCTTCCTCCCTTTAGAGTCCTCGTATTTGGTTTACATCACTCCCCCATCTTTATCCGTCACACTTGTTCCTCATTCTGTCTGTCCCTTTTCCCCTGCACGTATAAAGCCCAGTCTGACCTCGAGTCTGTATACCTGTATTTGGTCTCCTTGTGTGGTAACAATTCTGTAGTTTCATGTTTGCCCGTTTTTGATGTTTGCTGTTGTGTGTTTTTTCCCTGTTTTCACAGACTCGTGCTCCAGCCATTTAAATTGAACCTCTATGCCCTGAGGTGTCTGTTTGCCCCGTGCCTGCTGTTTCAGCCAGCTTTGTCCCGTGTTTTTTGTTCTTTTCGGAGCACGGGTCCTATTTTCTGTTTCCCTGGAGTTTTTGTTTCCCATTTCTGTTTACGTGAATTTTCTGTTGGACATTAAACCCAGTTCTATTTTTCTACAATCTGCGTCCTCTCCCCTTCCTTACCCACACCCATGACATGGAGAAACAATGAGGGATATCTCTTCTGAAAAAAGACGCCTGGCATGAACTCTACTCTGTATTTTTCCCTTAGATTTGCATGCTTTTATTTTCCCTCTCCCTTTACCCCTTTTCTGCTGCATAGCTGATGTGCCCAGTCTTGTCCTCTGCAATCATTTCAGAGACGATGCAGAAGGAAAGAAATCAAAGGGCCCTATTGCATGCGATTGCACAATGAGAATAAATGTGTAAACAAGTGGAGGAGCTTGAGAGCACTTACCCACAGGAGGTGGGGCACTGCTGGGTGCTGGACTAAGATCTTGGATGATTGTGGGGCTGGAGGTCGGCAGGGAGGAGGAAGTTCCAAGGCTTGGTGTAGGTACAGTTGATACCTCCCAGTGGAAGGGTATGGATGCAACAGATGTGGAGATGCCAGTAGGTGTGATTTGTGTCCAAGGAGGAACGTTGTTTTCTAAAAGCCCTTCCTCTTCTTCCTTACCTCTAAAGAGGTCCAGGAGGTCAAACTTTCTGTTATTAGAAGGGTCCAGAGTGAGAGCGGGATACAAGAGGAGCAGGCAGATGCCCAGTCCCAGGAACAGAAGCAGCAATGTGGATAACAATAGCCTCTTGCCCCCTTGTTTGCATTCATGCCAATGGGATAATGGGTAACCCTGGACCACTGAACTCCTTGGTGTTTCAGCCCCAGCTCCAGCCCCAGATATATCGCCCACTCTCTGGCCCTCACACAGTGACACCAGCAAAACAGGCAAAGGATATACAGACACATCTGGGTCCATCTGGGGCTTCAAATCCTACTTGTTCCGAGGACTCTTACAGAAGTAGTCCGAATCCAGAATAAAATCCTCATGACTGCTTCTTCATCCAGTATATTAATCTCTTATTCTGCTCCACCAACACACACAGTCATGGTAGTGTGGAGTGACAACATGCCTCTGGTCGTCTCCCAAGCTCAGGCATTAGACCTCAACCCCCCAACCCCCTAGTGTAGACGTATACACAAGCATCGACCTTTACACACTGTGGTGGGCGTGAAATGGTGGGGTCAGGGTCCTAGGTGGTAGCCGTATGGGATAACTGCATCTGACCCCACCCATCCACCCCAGAACCAGGCTGCAGCCCCCTAACAGCTGCCCTGCCCGTCATGGCTACAGCTGCAGCTCTGGCAATGTGCAGACGCATATATATGCACACAATTACACAAAAACTTCCATCCTGATAGGGAAAACAGAGGTCCTACCATCAAAACTGGCTTAATGAAGTAATGAATACCAGGAAGACCACCTGCAATATGGATGAGAAAGTGGATAGTAGTCGCTAAGATTTCATATTATTCAAAAGCTGTTGCGTATTTTCTTTAAAGGTTTTGGCCTTGATTTTGTTCTAAAATGGCATGCTGCCATAATTTGTAAAGATACATATATGACAACTACAAAGGGCAGGAATGAAAGGAAAGGGGTATATGCTTTTTATCTGGCCAAAGCTGAAAAGAAGGAAAGATGCACCTTACTCTTCAAATCAACGGATCCAACATCTAATGCTTAAATTAAAGTTCAAGCAGGTCTCACAATGACCAGTAGTTTGAACATAATGCTTCTTAGAAGGCATAATAATGCAACATTGCTGACACAGTCCAACACACACTGCTGAGACATTCCAACACCCACACAGACACATACATATAAATGGGCCTTTGCACACAAACTGAGCAACTGTCTGGGCGTTAGGCACTGTTTTTGTAAAGTGGCTGATTGGCTCTGAATTAGGGCACCTGCCAGCTGGCCTTCACTCCAGACTGTAAATACAGAAAGATTTGGCATGAAATTATTTGTGTGAAGCCTTCATTCTGTCCTGCCCAAGGACCTCCACTACTCCGTCATTGCTGTCAGTGCTATTGGTCTGCTTACATATACTTCACCTTCAGCCTCTCCCACCACCCAATGGCAGGATAAGATTTCTAGCATCATATGAGCTCAGTTCATTTTGTCATTTGTGCTGCTGGAAGAAATCTTTTTTAAGTAAGACTGAGGAGGAGGAAGAAGAAAAGAGAGATTAGTATAAACAAAATGTGTGAAAGAGAAAGAGAAATAGAGAGAGATAGAGAGAGACAGAAAAAATTGTCAGGTCTGTAGGCACCACGTGGAAGCTTACAGAAGAGAGATGGCATTGTTTCACTAGATGAAAGACCTGGACCTGGAATAAACAAAAATGGAAAGATAAATGACAATGTTTTCTCTGTTAAAAACATGTATTAGAGGAAGGTTTTACACTAGACAAGTTAGTTTGTGTGTGTGTGTGTGTGTGTGTGTGTGTGTGTGTGTGTGTGTGTGTGTGTGTGTGTGTATAGAAAGAAAGACAGAGAGAGAGAGAAAGCGAGAGACAGAAAGGGAGAGAGACTGAGTGCTGCTGGTGGGCCCCAGCATGACTGATGAGGTTGGAACAATCAGCAGTCCAGCTGCGTTTTCCATCAACACATTCCTCTCATCTCACGCTCTCTTTCTCTCATTCGCTCTCTCTCTCTCTCTCTCTCTCTCTCTCTGACTTTATGGATGGGGCAGTGCCCCCTAGAGACAAGAAATTTTAATTTAGAAGTTGTTTCAGAACTACATTCAGCAACGGTAGAAGCTGTGCTCACTACCTCCTACTACAATACATGCACTTTTGTGGTGGATAGGCACTAGCCATTACCACAAAAGAATAATGTGATTCTGTAATAATCCGTTCATTATTTCTCATTAAAACAATAGAAACATGCATTATAACATGCTGATTCTGATCACAGTGTTGTTTTTGTCTGTCATAAAAAAATAAATAAAAGATGTTCAAACCTGTCAATACATAAAGTAAATGTAACTGTAAATGTAAATATATACTTATGCAGCTATCCATGCAATTACCAATTACCATTTAATATTATTGAAAATCAACTAATAACAAAATAAAGTAATAACACTATCACTTTAGGTCCTTGAAGCAAGAATGAAAAATAAAAAGACGCTGCATTAAAAAGTGTTTGCAGCTCAAACAGTTCCTGAACCTTGCCAGAAATTGACTCTTGCAGAAAGTGCGTACTGCTGATGGTCTCGGAGCTGGGGAAGAAAACTTAAATTGTGACTCGACTCCCCTTGATCATGAAGCCCATACCAAATGTTCTCTAAATGCTTTGGATCATGTACAAGCATCAAGCATCAGTGCAGGCTAGGCTAAGCACCATAGCTTTATCAAGAGTTGTTCAGGTCATTACAGGATTCAGAGAATAGACTGCGTCAATAAGAGACAGTTTTGAATTCCTTGTGATGTTGCTGGCCCCAGTTTCTGGTGCAAATGCAACATTCCTTACAAAGATAAATTTGATTCACCCTTGCACCTATTTTACTTTACATTTGTTTAGGAATGTGATTTTTTTAGCAACATGTAATGAGGGTGTAGATATGTATTTGCTTGGTTGGTGGGTTGTTTTTTATTCATATTCATATTATTTTATTCATATTCTTTATTCTTTAAGTCCTCCCCTCAGATAATGAACAAACAGGCATGTGTGGCTGGAAAGGAGAGGAAGGCTGTGTTTAAGATAAAGGTTAACACAGTTTATTAACATATTCAGGCTGTTTAACTCTTTGAAGTCTAGGTTTATTACTTCTGTTTTCAATACAGTTACATTGTTAATTACACAGTGAATAACATTTGAAGAGTTTCAACATTTTGTATTTCCATTTGTAACAAATTTGGGAATAATGAGTGACATACAATGGAAACCCTCTCCCAATTTCTGTAAAAAAAAAAAAGAACATTACAATGTTTTTTGGGGAAAAAAGTTTCTGGTGTTTCTACAAAAAACATAAATATAATAATCATAATTAAAAATTAAAAACTCATTCTCTAACAAACCATGATTTGATTAAAAGTTTAAAACATAAGTGAGATTATTGCTTTTGTTCTCTTTGGCCATCAGTGCAACTTCTGTGTTGGTTAACTGGCTCCTGTTGTGCACACACGCCTTAGACGCCTTTTAGTGACATCAGACACATTATATGCATCTGCATTTTAGAATTTTAAAACAAAAAATGTGTTAGCAATCCCATACTGTTGTATGCCTTATGACATGCTTGCCAGACGAATAAATTAAATATTACTGTCCATGGTTAAATTTGCATTTAGGCAAGGATTTTGGCCTGTCCATCACTATGAAAGTTATTTTTCATCAGGTCTTCTTAAGAGTTAAATATTTTGGAAAAATGATAACATTTTCACATTTTATATTGTTCTAATCTCACTGTTAAGCAATGTTTTCAGCATGAACACATCATCTATATAATATCTTATCAGTGTCCCCAAATTTCAAGTCATCCCTGTTACTGACACAAAAACCCTGTATAATAATGGCACATCCCAGCAGTGACATAATTTACAGGAAGTTACATAGTTTACAGAAAGAGGATTTGCAACATTTAAAACACAAGTTTCTCTGTTCTATAATGTATTAATTAAAATAATATTTTTTGTATCTTGATATTTGCCGTATCTATAAGTAATATCCTTTCAAACTGTCTGACATCTGCTCTTGTGACCTTGAACATTAGCCCAGTTAGCAACATTCTGTTGGGCCGGATCCGGCCCACACAATCCATCAGGAGGAGTTAGGGTAAACCATATCTGGGCCGTCACTGGGCCGTCATTCTTTGCGGTATTCGGGCCAGAGGGACATGGATTGTGTGGGCCGGATCCGGCCCAACAAAATATTGCTAACTGGGTAACTAGAAGCAAATTTGCTTGAAATTGTCAACCCTGTTACTGTCAGTTCTGTTACTTTTCTATGATGAAAATACAAAAGTAACACCTTTGTGATCATACTATTCTGCAGTCCTGTAAGACAAATGCCGTAAATTATGACATGCCCTGCTTCATTCCAGCCCAACTATCAATCACTGGTCACCATGTGGCGATCCAAGAGATATATGGTTGGATCTTACAAAGTAAAATGAGAGAATTTTCACATGAATTTGTGCAGTGATTCTCTTGTTGTGTTATGAACAGCTGAGCTCCATTTCTTATTAACTTTAAATATAGTTCATGTTCAAGCTTATTTATATAGCACATTATCATACACATACATTCATTCAATGTGCTTTACAGAATGGAAAATATAAGATAAATATAATGAAAGGAATAAAAAAAGGTAAAATAATACATAAAAGAGCATTAAAACTGCAGTAAAAGTGAAAATATGTAAGAGAAGACAGAGGAGAATGGTGCTGTTTTTAGCAGCTTCTTACATTCTATGGTGTTGTCTCACTCAATGACAGGAAAATTTAAATTTTCTAATATTATGTTTGTTTAGCAGTTAGTCTCAAAACTGTTACACAAAGGTGATACACTTGGCATAAGTTCTCAGATTTTTAAGCATTTATTTTTATCCTTGTTTTAGGGTAAAGTATGTATTCAATTGTAATTTGAAGATGATATACTTTGATGATTTGTATCACTGTTTCACTCATCTTCGGTGAGGCATGTATCATGTGATAAGTGTTAATGGTCTGGTGATGTTGCATGTTCACCATGTTATTATTTACCTTAATTCATTTGATTTTTACCAAAAAATTTTTACCTCAACTCAATGTGAATTTTGATATCTACTTCAAAGACACTTGTGATGTGTGATAGGTGTTTATGGTCTGTTTTTTCTGAGGCTCAGTGATACAAGAGCTGTAAGGTGACTACAGAACCGTATATTGTAATGTTTAAAGAAAATGAAACTAAATATCAGCTAAAAGAACTTTGTCTGGGATTCAAGATTCTGACCACTGTGATGTCTGGGGTTGTGGCTGTTAGAGGCCGCCTTTCTACTTGTGTGGGATTAGGGGTTGTGTGTATGTGTTTGTGTGAGGTCACCCCCCCCCCAGAATCATATTGCAAGTTAGGGAGGAAACTCAATTGACAACTGTCAGAGCGCTCATCAAAGCGATGTCACTTCCTTGTTCAAACAGGTTTTTTGCCAGTTATTCCCAGCACTTGCCACATTTCTCTCCAAAGCATCACCTGATTGTCTTTTAGTACCAGTTAAATATCTGGCCATGTTTACCTTCTAAGGCTCTGACATCAGTGAATGAACAGGTTGCTAACGTAGCCGGTGTGAATTCTTTATTCCATCGTGAAAATGACTCGAATATTGTAGTTCTGTATGACTTTCCCCGAGGTCCCTTGTGACCCACACTTTGAGAATTACTGCTCTAAATGAACAAATCACTCCGCTGAATTGATTCTGGTGAGGCCCTGGACAAGGAGCTTACATCTTTAATAAAGGCTCGCCTTGATGATTGATCTGACAGCTGGAAATTGTCGATTGGGTTTTTCTCCCCAACATGCAATGCAATTGCAGGGGGCGCTATTGCATTTGAAGGGGCAGAAAACCCATGGCAGTACAAAATGCAATTCAGTGTCTTGTTATTCTATTTTTGATTCAAAATATTTTGAAATGAATTAAGGATTGCATCAGCACTTTGCACACTGAATTGCTAGTTGCAAAATGTAATTTCAAATTACATGCTCCGATTGAATATTGAATTGCAAAATGAATTGCAATTTGAATTCAAAGTGAAAGTGATAATTTGGTCATACGTGAACACACCACAGCACACAGTGTGAACAGCACAAAATTCACCCTCTGCATTTAACCCATTCACCAAGTGAAGCAGGGGGCAGCCATGAACATGGCACCCAGGGAGCAGTGTATGGGGACGGTACCTTGCTCAGGGTACCTCAGAGGTGCTGAGTGGACCGGAAAGTCCAATCGAACCTGGACTTTCCGGTCGTAGGGTGAATGCCCTAACCACTAGGCTACCAACTGCCCCATTCATGTGCATATAATCTTCCATACAAAATAACACCTGAAAGAATTAATTGCTTCAGTTCCGAAACATTTTTAAGGGCTGTGAGAACAAATGGCAGCATTACTGTGTGCTAAATGCTTAGCTGTTCCAACATTTATATAGACAAACAAAATTAAGCTGATTAGACAAAACCTGAAAAAGGAAATAATGTCTGTAATGAAATAAACATCAAAGTTAACT
Organism: Nannopetersius ansorgii; assembly: GCA_037974605.1. Taxonomy (NCBI): domain Eukaryota; kingdom Metazoa; phylum Chordata; class Actinopteri; order Characiformes; family Alestidae; genus Nannopetersius; species Nannopetersius ansorgii. Next base: position 5,739,526 of record JBBPDE010000021.1, on the reverse strand, counting down.
TAATTAAAACTACCCTTGGAGCATCGAAGATGTAACACGTGTCTCCCATTTGCTCCTTGAGTTTGTGTTAGTATACATTTTTCAACACAGTTTTCTTTACATAATTTAATTGGTGCTTGGTTGTTTAAAGCACAGGGGCAGCTTAAGTTTATTTATTTTTTATTATCATTTTATCCATGGCAACTTCATGAGCAAAAGCTGGGTCAAGTCGTGTCAGCCGCATGAAAGCCTTGCACCCAACTGAGAACCCAATTGAGGATGCTTGCAATCTTGGCCAGTTACGGGTGATGTTGGACATAATAAAGAGTGACATTTGTAGCAAAATAGATTCGCTGTCATCTGACCTGCGTGCGGATATTTTCTCGGTGAGAGAGGAGTTGAAACGTGCCATTGAACCTGTACAGTAAAAACGTTGCTCTCATGACCAGCTTATCGTCGAACTCGAGTGTGCATTCACGGATCACAGTGACTCGTTAGCCACTCTGAACTTTACGGTCTCCATGCTAGAGGCTCAAGTTCAGTTGCTAATGAATAAATGTGAAGACCTGGAGGGTAGAGCGAGGAGGAACAACATAAAGTTGGTTGGGGTACCGGAGGGGGTCGAGGGTGCACACCCTACCGAGTTTGTCACACAATTGTTGAAGGAAACACTCAGCCTGGATGAGGTGCCCCTGCTTAACCACGCGCATCACACTCTCCGACTCAAACCTAAGGATGGAGAACAACCAAGGCTGTTCGTTATTAGAGTGCATTTCTTTCATGTGAGTAAGTTCTCAGACGTCGCCTCTTCTGTACCGGGGTAAAAGATTGTTTATTTTTCTGGACTATACATCAGTAGTCACCAAGAAATGTGCTGCTTTTTCAGATGTTAAGTGCCAGCTGCTTTCATGCGGGGTTCGGCTTAAGAGTCCCAACGATCCTCAGGATCACTCTGCTGGGTGGAGACATGAGCAATTGTGAAGACACGGCCACGGCAATGAACTTTGTGAATACAAGCCTTAAGTCTGTGGCCTGCTAAGTCTGTGGGTGTTACAGTCTAAGAACGCTGCTGGTCTAAGTAGGCCATTTGGTCTTACTGTTCTGGATTGTTATGCTTTTCCCCTTTTCATTTCTGTTTGCCTTTGAGGCTATTTGGATGTGTCACGGCTCGGCCAGTGGCTGGTAGGGGCCACTGCTTTGATTTCGATTTTGTGTTTTGTGTTTAGTTTCAGTGATTGTGTTTTGTGATTGGTTTCTGTTCTGTATTTAAGTTCCAGTTACATGGACCGTAGGCATCGGTCCATCATCCCACACATCTCTGGTTTGTAAATGTATTGGCCCCCATGCCAGGTTTTGTAAATTTCTGTTTTAGTTTAATAAAGAATCACAGTAATGGATGCCTGCCTGCCTGCCTGTCGTACTTGGGATAAATCATGGCAGCGGGTTAACCCCGCCTTCCATGACAGTATGAGCCAATTTAAAGGGGTAAATGTTATTTCTGTGTTACTTATACATTTTGTATCTGCACTCATTACACATGGAGAATTTGTCTTAGAGCTATCTAAGTGTTTTTGGTATTGTCTGGGTTGGTTGGGTGCTTCAGCGGGGGGTGGGAAGGGGGGCTTTTTTTGTTTTGTCAGAGTAAGGTTGGGCTTTTCAAATTCTGTGGTCATCTTCATTTTCTATTTATAATGTTACAGTTGTTGGACATTCCATACTACACTGTATGTGCATACATTGATCTATTTGTTTACATAAATAATGCTGCAGCTTAAATTGTCACAACAATCAAGGACTGGTCTTAAATTAATTACTTGAAACTGAGATGGTTTAAATAACCCTATTAGGCGTGTAAGGTTCTCCATCACCTTCGACAGTTAGGAGTGCATATAGTTTTCCCCCCAAGAGACTCATTTAGATTTTTCCAGCCATATTAGATTGCAGAGGAGATGGGTCAGTCAAGTGTTTCATTCCTCATTTTGTGTACAACCCTATCCTAATATCAGATCATGTCCCGGTAACATTAGAACTCTACATGAAGAAGCATGATAGCTCACGCTCCCCCTGGCGTCTTAATACTAGGCTATTGCTTAACAGGACTTTTGTTATCTATGTCTCTGCTCTTTCTGTTAATAGGACTCCAGGAGTTTCAGCTTCCCTACTTTGGGAAACTTTAAAGGTGTGCATAAGAGGTGAAATTATTTCATATTGCAGTTGAGAATAAGAAAGACTTAAGCCAGCGCATTGGTCAGCTTGATGACATCTATGCTTCCTGTCCATCCACGAAATTATATAAGGAGCGCCTTTCTCTCCAGGCGGAGTTTGATATCCTTCTATTAGAACTAAACATTCACATTATGAATACGGTGACAAGTCCAGTAAACTCTTAGCTCATCAGTTACGACAGGCTGCCTCCTCTTATCAAATTTTACAAATTCAGACCTCTTGTGGTCTTACAACAGGTTCATTAGGAATTAACAACCATTTCAAACAGTTTTACTCCTCCTTATATACCTCAGAGCTTGAGTCCGATTCATCTTTGTCTGACAGTTTTTTGACTAAAGTGGACTCGGTCTTGGTGCAGAGATTGGAAGAGCCAATTACTGTGGACAAGCTTAAAGCAGCCACACTGTCTACGCAATCTGGAAAATGTCCAAGTCCGGACGGTTTTCCAGTGGAGTTTTACAATATTTTTTTTGACAAATTGGCACCTGTTCCTTCAAATTGCTCACATTACCCCCAACACTTAATCAGGCTTCAATATCCCTAATTTTGAAAAGGAACAAGGACCCGTTGTTATGTACAAGCTATCGTCCTATAAGTCTACTCGGCGTAGATGTAAACCTTTTATACAAATTATTAGCTATGCGATTAGAATCTTTCTTGCCCCCCATTATTTCTCCCGATCAAACAGGGTTTATCTAGAATAGACACTTTTTCTATAACCTTAGGAGACTCTTTAATGTCATGTACAGTACTCCAGGTTCATCTGACTTGGAAGCCCTGATTTCTTTAGATGCAGAGAAGGCCTTCGACCGGGTGGAGTGGGATTATTTGTTTTATGCATTGGGGCGATTCGGCTTTGGTCAGAGGTTCATTTCCTGGATAAAACGGCTCTATTGTTCTCCTATGGCATCAGTTAGAACAAATAATACTCATTCAGAGTATTGCCCTCTGTGCCTGTTAAGTCCTTTTTTATTTGCTATTGCCATTGAGCCACTTGCCGCTGCCCTTCGGTATGATCCTCGTATAACTGGACTGGTTAGAAACGACCTTGAACAGAGTCTCGCGTTATGCAGACGATTTGCTACTCTATATTTCTAATCGTTCTGTCTCAGTTCCAGCTGTCCTTGATATTCTCAAGTCATTTGGTTGCATCTCTGGCTATAAGGTACATCTCTGGATTTTCCTTTCAAAATTGTTCAATTGGTTTTACATACCTCGGTATTCAGGTCAAATTTACGGAATTGTTTAAGTACAATTTTGCCCATTACTGACTCGGATACAGGAAGACTTTCATCGCTGCTCGTTACTGCCCTTATCCCTGATAGCCCCAGTTAATGCAGTTAAAATGATTATCCTTCCCAAATTGTCTCACCTTTTTCAGTGCATACCAGTATTTCTTCCTCAAACATGTTTTTCAAAACTGGACACTTTAATCTCAGAGTTTATTTGGAACAAGAAAGTCCCTCGACTCAGGAGAGAACATTTGCAGAATCCAAAGTCCCTAGGTGGTTTAGCACTGCCTAATTTTAGGTTTTATTATTGGGCAACAAATATCAGAATAATTAATCTGTGGACTTGTTTAAAGCTCTTCATTGACAGCTCTCACTCACACTCCCCTTTCTGTGTGTGTGTGTGGGGGGGGGGGGGGGGGGAAGGTTGGGGAGCCTTTTTTGGGACTTTTCT
>JBBPDE010000021.1:5698752-5712000 GCA_037974605.1 Nannopetersius ansorgii | reverse complement strand
CAGCACTGACCCACAGCAGTGCGCACTACAGAAGGCAGTGCGCAGTGCACACTACACACTAAATCTCAGTGCACTGAAGGTAGTGCGCAATTTCGGACACACCCTCTATCTCTGAGGGGCAGTGCATGACTTGACATAGTGTTTCCCAGCAGAACCTTGTCCAGGGCATCACACTGCCTTCAACCACTTTCCTTCTACTTATTGTGCATCCTAGCACCATCTCTTCTCCATGCAGCCATCCACATGGTTCTTAATGCCCTACATGCATAAGTGAGCTTGATCACTTTTATTATCAGTTCATCAGGTTTTCTTCCTATGTCCACTTTTGGTGGCTACCAGTCACTGTATTCTTAATATCACACCACATAAACTATCATTTTGGAGATGCTCTGACCCTCTCATTCAATCATCATAATTATAGTTAAATGAGAAAGTGACTACAGGCTTTTGGATGTATAGCATATCTCCCAGCCAGAGTAGTATTGTTCCCTTTACTTAACAATGTTTTTGCTTCCTCTGTTTCATGGAGATTCATGGTTGCCATTTCCAATTCTAAAAGCAGAATCAGAATCTCTCTATTGTCATTGTAGCAGTGGTATAACAACTCTGTCCAAGAAAAAGTTAATGTTTAGTTGCAATCAATGTGGAATCAGAAATGGTTTATAAGAAAGGCAAGGCCCTGTAGATTATACTTATTATACCAAAACAAAGTTTTGCATCAGTCATTGAGTTGTATCATTTAATTAGGACAGAAAGGTCAAATTGTTCCTAGACAAAAGTCTTGTTCTATACAAAAATAATGTAGAAATTGTACATATACTTCATTTAGAATAAACAAACATGCTACAGTAACAGAACATAAAGTCATGGTGCCTTGGAAAAAAGAATTAATAACGTTTGACTTCCGTGAGTTTGGAGGACCGCATCCATACGTCTCGGCTATGACTGAAATAAGTCACCTGGAATGGCAAAGAAAGCAGTCTTGTAGGACTCCCAGAGTTCGTCGAGATTCTTTGGTTTCATCTTCCAAGCCTCCTTCATCTTACCCCAGACATGATCAATAATGCAGGGGTTATGGACTTTAACAAGCTGTGAACATCAGGACACCTTTTGACTGTTTCATTTTGTTATTAATGTGAAAGCCCTTGGCATTAAATTGATCAATTTATTGTAACAATTGATTAGAAATAAAGTTATTTGCCTTTTTAAGTTACTCTGTCCTCTGGAACACCCCATACCGGGTGCAACCCCAAACCATGATTTTTCCTCTGCCAAACTGTTTTCTGGGTGAATTTGGGTCCATGCAGGTTCCAACAGGTCTCCTGCAGTATTTGCAGCATTTGTGGTATTTCTGGTTAATAACTATACCAGTCATTGGCAAGTCTTGTCACATAAGGACATAGTAAATTAAAAAAGCATACAACTTCATTTCTAGTAAATCAATTGTTACATTAAATTGATCAATTTAATGCCAAGGGCTTTCACATTTATAACTGGGTGCAAAATGAAACCAAAGAATCTCGATGAACTCTGGGAGTCCTGCAAGAATGCTTTATTTGCCATTCCAGACAACTTCATCAACAAGTTATTTCAGTCATAGCCCAAGACATATGGATGCAGTCCTCCAAACTCATGGAAGTCATACACATTATTAATTCTTTTTCCAAGGTACCATGACTTCATATTCTGATGTTACTGTAGAATATTTATGTATTATAAACAAAATAAATGTATAATTTCTACATTAATTTTGTATATGACAAGACTTTTGTCTAGGAACAGTTTGACCTTTCTGTCCTAATTAAATGCTACAACTCAATGACTGATGCAAAACTTTGTTTTGGTGTGATAAGCATAATCTAGAGGGCTTTGCCTTTCTTATAAGCCATTTCTGATTCCAATTGATTAACTAAGTCAAGTTATTATTTGTTGTTATAATTACCCTATTTTTGGTAGGTTTAGCATATCTATTTAAATATTCCCGTATAGTTTTCATTAACAATGTATTGTTTCTGGGAGGCCTGGTTATTTCTGTGTATGTCCTTGCTAGCACTGATGTTTTAGATGTCCTTGCCATCTTTCAAGGTGTCTTCTTCATTCTGCACACATATGCACACACACCCAGAGTCAGCCATGCACACTGAAACAGGGAGTTGGACTCCGGTTCTGTGCCTGGGAGTGCAACAATGGCAGCGGCTGTTCTCTGACGCACTGAGACGTTGGCGAGCCGTTTCCAGGCAAGAGTGCGGGAGGGCCCCTGGCAACCCCCCATGCTTCATCCACCCTCCCTTCCTCTTTCTCTTCAGCCTGGCCACCACTTACCAGGGCCCTCTGATGAGAGATAAAGAGGGGCCGTTGTTGTTTGCCGGCACGCAGGGAGAGAGAGACAGACGCCTCTGTTTTTCTTTGCCGCGCCTCTATCTGCTAACGCCCACATACAGAGAGAAAAAGGGAAGAAAAAAGAAAGAAAGGAAAGAAAGAGAAGAAGGGAAGAAATGTTTTGAGGCTTCCACCCCCCACCCACCACACACACACACCCCTTTTGCCTCCCTGGAGGAGTATGTGGAGGAAGAAAAGAGAAAGAAGGAGAGAAAAAGAAAGAAAGCAAGAGAGAAGAGAACCGGGGTCTGGGCCATGTGATAGGGGAAACATGCAGGCCCAACTAGGCCCCCAGGTGGAGGCAGTGGGGCCTGCTGCATCTCTCCCGCATGATTAATCTGGCTGAGGGGCAGGACGACTGCCACAGCCCTACCGCATTAACTCCCTGTTCACCAGCCAAACACTCACATACACACACACACACACACACACATGCACACACCACAAAATCTGGGTTGATGGCCGGTGCCTGTGCCAGAGTGTCCACCTGCAGCAGAAGCAGTGTGGTTGGGCTGTGGAAAAGTAGAGCGAGCCATTGTTCTCTCAGCTTGGTCACATGACAAGCAGAACGTACCCAGTCGTGGAAGGGGAGGGGGTTGACATACTGCTTGGTCAATGGACACTGACTTTTTGCCTTGATGTTGTGACTGGTGCATATTTGACCTGAGCAAAATGAAGTTATTTATGTCCCCCTGTGATGTTCATGTTAAACAAGTGGAACCAGTCCTGCAAGAATCAAAGAACTACAGAAGATCACACTTAATATTCTTCTCATTCAGCATCACATCCTGATGCTCCACAGAATGATTGAGTACAAATTCCAAAGAATTCCTGCAAAAGAAGAGTGTAAGCGGTTACAGCTGAAAAGGGGGACCAACTTAATGTAATGGTCAGATATCCCAATACTTTTGTTCATATATGTGTGTATATACCAGGTCTACATCATCACACACATTCCATGAGCAACCTTAACCAGACTTGCTTATGTGGTTTATGACTCATACACAATAGCAGCAGCTTTTAGTTGCTGTTTTGAACATACAAAGACTTCCCCTAGACACAATGGTAAACAAAGTGACACTTGTTGTACAGGCCTGGGTGTTGCTGTTTGAACGATTTCACAGGCCTTTATGTGTTCCAAGTGAAAACTTAGCTGGTCTCTAGCTTAGGCCAGGCAGAACACTGGCAAACATACACACACATGTACACACTCCATCGTCAAACACACCAACTCACAGTTTTACAGGCAAATGGAGGGTTAACTTTCCGCAGTCCGCGTCACATTAACTGGAAAGGAATGAAGTGTCAAGCATGTTCTCACCACAGAAAGACGGCCGAAACCCTGCCTCCTCCAATCCCCCCCACCCGCCCCAGCAACCTCCCACAGCCGTGACCAAATTATTTTCTAACCTCCCGAGATTCGCCTCGCCTGACAAAAATCTGCAGCGCAGCCCTGATTCAGTGCACAAACATGCAGCCTCCCTCGTCTCTCAACGCCTCTCCACCGTCACATTGAAGAAAATGGGCCCGTCGTATTTTTTCTCTCTCTTTTTTTGCTTTAACAGGCCTCTGTTAGGACAGCTCCGTCTGTTTATACTTCACAGATTTTAACGTTCCCAAAACCAGTACCCACAAAACAACTTGACTTCCTCTGTGAATGAGGGACAGTCCAAGAGGCTGCTCTTACACTTGGTTTTACTCTACAATAAAAGGAACATTTTAAGACAAACTCAACAATTACTTTTGGTGATTTCCACATTCATAAATTGTGGCAAAACTGGTAGAGTTGGGTTAAATTGGTAAAAATCAGGTGTTCAGTGAAACTTCAGAAGGGAGATGAGAAATAGCCAGAGGAGAGGATAAGAGAGAGAGGGAGAGAGGGAGAGGGAGAAAATCAACCCCACTGGTGAGCAGGACGCCCAGCTCTGCCAAACTGCTTAAAAAAGCCCTCTGTTTTATTTATAGTGCACTGTATCCATGGCAACATGAGAGGTCAGGCAAGCCAGGTCTGTGCTTCACCCTGCTCGGGGGATTAGGATTTCACCAAGGTTCTCAGATGTGTGGAAGGTAGGCTAGTGCTCCTCATCAATGCAGTGTCGCTGGATGGCCATAGAAGCGGATGAGCAGAGCTGAGGGAATAGACAAGAGAAGTAGGGAGGCCCGAGGAGAACTTTTAATCTCTCTAAAACAGCTAGAGGTGCCACATTAGCCTTAATGAGCAAGCGTACACTCCAGAGGCACAATCACTCTAAGTTTGTTTAGACTTGATTAACAAAGTTCTCCAGCCAAGTTTAAACCCTATTAAAGTGATAGGAGCAGCAGAGAATACAGCATACAGTGAGGTCAAGCCAGGTCTTAAGTGGTTTTCCTCATGAGAATCATACATTTAGAGAAGGTGTGATTGTGTCAAATTTCTTGATATGCCTGGAAGTTGAGGAGGAACTGAGAAGCTCACGGGGAAAGTGAACTGGTATTTCCTGAGGCAGTAAAGGGAAAAAGGAGAGGACCTCATTATCAAGACAATCTAGGGTTATGGGGAGGTTCCGAGCACAAGAATTTATGGATTTATGGATTTTTGCAGGTGGAGAGACAAGTAGTCAGAGGTTGTTAGACTGTCCCTCATAGCAGAGAGAGAGAGAGGCACACTCTGCCACTGAAGAAAGGACTGCTCTGTGAAGCAGGAGATTTTTGTGGCCTTGTTATTTTCATCCCAGGCACTGCATGCAAGAGCCGTTCCAAATCCTTGCGTAGGAGCCAGTTGGAGGAGACTAGAGAGAGAGAGAGAGAGAAAGAGGAGAGTGGGGTGGGATGGGGGGGGCATTGACATGCACTCCAAGAATGGAACCGTGTGAGCATGTGGACTTCCGGATCCCTCCCGGGGAGTACGCAGTTGACGTTGCTAGGAGACAGATTGCCATGGGGGTTAGTGGAGCCAAGCATGGCGGATGACGTCTGGCTTGGTCGGAGGTGGAGAGAAGCTGCCCTCCACTTCTTTTTCCCTGTGTTGTGCTCTGCCAAGGGGAAAATAGGCCTTCTGAGTTGCACACCTACAAAAACTCAAGTGCCCTGTGCTGATGGCACCCCCACCTCACCCTCTCTTAAGGGGCACAGCTGACTGGGATATATTACTTACGAACATTTTGGAATCACCTCTCTGTAATTTATCGATCTATTCGGATATGGAAAATGTGTCTAATATGCTAGTCCTGGGCAACCTCACTATTTACAAATTACTAGCTTGAAAGTTTTTATGTAAAATAAATAAATGGATAAAATGAATACATTAATAAATAAATAAAAATAAAAGTACTAAGAACAGTCTATTACAGTAATTACAGTAGATATTACATTTACTATAAATAATAACAAGTTGGCTATTACAATATTTAATTAAAAAAATAACTATATATGTCTCAAAATATTGATTTGCGATGTTCCACAGAGTATCTAAATGCTAAATACTGTAAATGTAAACGTATCTAAAAGCACTTTCTCAATGGCATTTTATTACACTCTACATTCTACATATATGTTATTACTGAAAAAAATCACAATATTAAATGTGACTAAAGTGATTCCAGACTTTTGACTGGCAGTGTATGTGGTTGCCAGGTGATGGGAGGCCTTGGATGCGCAAAGATTAGTCACGTGTTGCCAGGAGATGTGGGCCTCTAAGGAAACGACCATGGCTCTCTTGGCTGTGGCGGCACCGCCACTGGGACCAGGGTCTTCGTTGCTAAGAGATGGTACAGGCCAGACAGAGTTGTGTGTGGGAGAGACAGAGAGAGGGGTGAGCAAGGCAAAAGCAAGCTTATCAAGTAGAGCCACAGACAAAGGCCTATGAGTCAATAGGCTCACACTGAGAACAAGTGTCTGTGATGCTGAGCTAACATGACCATCTTCCGTGTTACAGTCCCAAAAAGACAAAAAGAGCTGCAAACATGTGTCAGCATGTTATTTAAACTAAGTTACAACATGCCTCAGCTCATTATAGCAATCCACAATTAAACTCTTCTACATGCAAGCTCTGCTGACCTCAGCAGGCCCCAAAATTCACCTCAATTATTATTACTAAACTTCTATTAAATATTACAGAGAAACATTTTTTTGAAAGATGGATTGTAACCAAATATATATCCAATGAAATGAACCAACCAAATACAAAAATGTTTTGTACAATTTTGATTTTAATATTACTTTAAAACTAGATCCTGTCAAACAGCATAATTCATATCAGACCACTCTGTATGACTTTGTTGGAATGGACTTTCAATGGAATTCTCCTTTAACTGCTAAACACCCACTGGCCTCTTTATAAGGAAAACCATACACATTGTCCCTTGTACACATTGTCCATTTATTCCATGTCTGTTTGTCATGGAGGTGCACTTTGTAGTTCTACAATTACAGTTGCTAGAGTTTTTAAACACTGTACATTTTCTGTCCCCTTTATTACACAAATTTTCCTTCTCTATCCATATTGAAAATATAAAAATAGAGATAAAAACTCATCTGATACTACAGGTTTTGTGTTAGACATTCTCCAGTTCGTCAGTGGTCTGTTTCTGGTTGGCCTACTAATCACAACTCAGCCGGAATTCTGCTGTGTGTTCTCCACCATTCAAAACACCCACATGCCATTTTAAACATGCCACTAAAGTGTCATCACTGCTTTGCTGAGAATTATTCACCACCCAAACCTGCTTCATGGTGGTCATGTTGGGAGCCTGGCCACTATGAATGGGGCAAAGCAGGACTAACACATTATGTAAAGAAAAAATAATCTGTATATGCCTTTATAGAAGATAGACAATTAGTGTAGACACAAAGTATGTAATAAAGTGTCTTGTGAATGTATAACTGACTTAGAGCAAGCACTGCTGGTGAGTGCTATGAAAAGATTAGCAGTAGCTAATTCCTTTTGCCTCCCCCTTCCAGCAAGAACATGATCCTTAGCATGAGAACAGAGGTGAATTTAAGGCTGTTGTCAATTTCTGTATCACACAGATTAAAATATAACCAAAGACAGCAATGGATTAGCTCGCCTATTTAGCTCAATAGCTGTTGACTCACAGTCCATGAAGAAAGACTGGAGGTTGACCAGAGCTTGGTGCCGTGTTCATTTAAAGCAGCCAGTGACCTAGGCTTGAAGTTGCTAAACACAGCCTGAACATGAGACCTTCTGCCATCATGAGTACAGTAGATCAAAATATGCATATGTATAATGCCAAAATATATTTCTAAGTATTAAATGGTATTATTTGTATCAGTGTTAATTATGGGCCTGCCCATTCAAATGAATGGCAGTCCCATATTGTTATTCACCTGGGTTTTTGCATTTATTATTATGGGCCTGCCCATTCAAATGAATGGCAGTCCCATATTGTTATTCACATGGGTTTCTTTATTTATTATGGGCCTGCCCATTCAAATGAATGGCAGTCCCATATTGTTATTCACCTGGGTTTCTTTATTTATTATGGGTCTGCCCATTTAAATGAATGGCAGACCCATATTGTTATTCACCTGGGTTTCTTTATTTATTATGGGCCTGCGCGTTCAAATGAATGGTAGTCCCATATTGTTATTCACCTGGGTTTCTTTATTTATTATGGGCCTGCCCATTAAAATAAGTAGAGCCAAAGGCTCCATTTATTTTAATGGCAGTCCCATATTGTTCTTCACCTGGGTTTTTGCGTTTATTATTATTCCGTCAACTTTAATGCGGCCTGAACTGTGGCTCGCACCCAGGAAACCTATATATAGGTTTCTATACAGTGACCAATCTTAATGAAACTTCATATGAGACCTCAGGACATGTCCCCAATGACATACATGTGAAAACTGAAATATGTGGAGAAATGTATTGGGACACATTTTAATGCTATGTTAATGTTAACGCTATACTAATGCTAATGCGATGTTAATGCTAATGCGATATTAATGCTAACGTGATAGTAAAGCTAATGCTACGCTAATGTTAATGTTATACTAATGTAAATGCGATGCTAATGTAAACGTGATATTAATGTTAAGGCTATACTAATGTTAATGCCATGATACTGCTAACGTGATGTTAATGCTAACGCTATGCTAATGCTATGCTAATGTTAATGCTAACGTGATGTCAATGTTAATGCTATGCTAATGTTAACATGATGGTAATGCTAACGCTGTGCTAATTTTAATGCTATGCTATGCTAATGTGATGTTAATGTTAATGCTATACTACTGCTATGTTAATGCTAATGTTAACACGATGCTAATGGTAACGCTATATAGATGTTAATGCTATACTAATGCTATACTAGTGCTAATGCTAACGTGATACTAATGTTAACACTATGCTAATGTTAATGCTATGCTAATGCTAACGCTGGCATCTGAAGGGTGTTTCTTGGCGGCAGGCCCACTTAAAATTTATTCAGGAATTTTCCATTTTGTAGTTATGGGCCTGCCCATTCAAATTCATTTGAATGGCAGTCCCATATTGTTCTTCACCTGGGTTTTTGCGTTTATTATTCTTCCGTGGCTCGCACTCAGGCAACCTATATATGAAAACGTTCGGCTCGTCAGCGCGATGTGTGCTATTTCTTTTATTGGCACTTCGTGTTACCGTGGCAACGCGACACGCCCACAAAGATGGCCACCATAGAGAATGAATAGGGGTCAACTTTCCGATGGTCCTGCTCGGACACGCGTTGTCCAAAAGCTACCAAACTTTTTGTGGCTCATCAGGCATATGTCCCCAACACACAAATGATGACCTGCACTCATTTTTTCCTTGTCTTTCGCTCATTCCTTTTTCCCCCATTCACTTGCATTCATTTTTCATCCCATTCAAATGAATGCAGTTTTGGGAGAATAGAGTCTCAGTCTACATACTGTGACCAAACCGCATGAAATATGAGACCTCAGGCCACACACCCAATGACATACATGTGAAAACTGAACAAAGCAGAGCTGTCACAAAAAACACTGAACAAACGTATTGGGATACATATACACAAAGCACACACGCGCACGTACACACACTCGCACGCGCATACACATGCACGCACACGCACACAGGCATGCACACGCACGCATGCACGCACACGCACTCACACACGCACGCGCAAACACGCACGCACACATGCACGCAAACGCATATACACACACACACGCACGCACACACACACACGCACACACACACCCACGCGCACACACACACATGCACACAAACACACTCGCACACACGCACACCACACACACGCACGCGAATGCACACACATGCACACAGCACACACGCGCACGCTCACACGCACGCACACGCACGCACACACACACACACAGGCACACACACACACACACGCACGCACACGCGCACACGTGCACACAGACATGCACACACACACACACACACACACACGCACACATGCACACCACACACACGCACACTCACAAGCGCCCACCCACACACACGCATGCACACACACTCACACACATACGCACACTCACACATGCACGCACACACACATACATGGACACACACGCATGCACACACACACATGCACACACACACGCACGCACACATGCACGCACACGCACATAGACGCACCCACACACGCACACACAGGCACGCACACATGTGCGTGTGCACACGCACACACGCATGCACACACACGCACACACACACCCACGAACACACACGCACTCACACAGCACACACGCGCACGCACACACGCACGCACACACACACACTCTCACACACGCACACTTTCTCACAGTGCAGAGATGGCCTGCACTCGTTTTTTCCTTGTCTTTCGCTCATCCCTTTTTCCCTCATTGGCTTGCATTCATTTTTCATCCCATTCAAATGAATGCAATTTTGGGAGAATAGAGTCTCAGTCTCCATACAGAGACCAAACCTCATGGAACTACCTATGAGACCTCAGGCCATGCCCCCAATGACTTACATGTGAAAACTGAACAAAGTGAACAAAAGAATTGGGACACACTGTAATGCTATGTTAATGCTAACACTATGTTATTGGTAACACTATATTAACGCTATGCTAATGCTAACACTATATTAACGCAATGTTAATTCTAATGCTATACTAATGCTAATGCTATACTAAAGCTAATGTTAATGTTATGCTAATGCTATGCTAATGTTAATGCTATACTAATGTTATGTTAATGTTAACACTATGCTAATGTTAACGCTATGCTAATGTTAATGTTACCGGTATAGTAATGCTAATGCTATGTTAATGCTAATGATACGCTATGCTAATGTAACACTAATGTTAAAGTAATGCTAATGTTAATGCTAACGCTATGTTAATGTTAATCTAATAGTAACGCTATGCTAATGTTAACGCTATGTTAATGCTAACGCTATGTTAATGTTAACGCTATGTTAATGCTAACGTGATTGTAATGCTAAAGCTATATTAATGCTATATTACTGTTAATGTAATGTAATGCTAATGCTATACTAATGTTAATGCTATGTTAATGTTAACGTGATGCTAATGTTAACGTTAACGCTATGTTAATGGTAATGGTAACGCTATGCTAATGCTAATGTGATTATGCTAATGTTATGCTAATGCTAATGTTAACGCTATGCTAATGCTAACGCTATGCTACTGGTAATGTTACACTAATGGTAACGCTATGTTAATGTTAACACTATGCTAATGCTAACGTTATGTTAATGCTAATGCTACGTTAATGCTAACGCTATGCTAATGTTAATGCTAACATGATGTTAATGCTAACACTATGCCAATGTTAATGCTATGTTAATGCTATCGCGATGCCAATGCTAAAACTACAATAATGCTATGTAGGAGATGGTTGTTATGGCATTCGAAGGGTGTTTGTTGGTGGCAGGCCCATTTAAAATTTCTTCAGGAATTTTCCGTTTTCTAGTTATTATTATTCTTCCGTCAACATTAATGCGGCCCGAACCGTGGCTCGCACCCAGGCAACCTATATATGAAAACGTTCGGCTCATCAACGCGATGTGTGCTATTACTTTTATTGGCATTTCGTGGCGACGCTACACACCCACAAAAATGGCCGAAATGCCATAAAGAATGAATAGAGGTCAACTTTCCGATGGTCCTGCTCGGACACGCTTTGTCCAAAAGCCACCAAACTTCTTTATATCAGGACATATCAGGAATATGTCCCCAACACACAAATGTGGTCGGTCATGACCTGCACTCATTTTGTCCTTGTCTTTCGCTCATCCCTTTTCCCCCCATTGACTTGCATTCATTTTCATCCCATTGAAATGAATTCAGTTTCGGAAGAAGATACTGTCAGTGTCCATACAGTGACAAACACTCATGAAACTTCCTATGTGACCTCAGGCCACGTCCCAATGACATACATGTTTAAATTGAACAATGTTTCCAAAAGTATTTGGACAGAGCTGTCATACAAAACTCTGTGAACAAATGTACTGGGATACACATACTTACACACACACACTCACTCACACATACACAAACTAAGAACACACAGTGACACACAAGCACACACGGTCACACACATACACACACACACACACTCTCATGCACACACACACACATGCATACACACACACACACATGCACACACACACAATCACACACAAACACTCAAACATACATACTCACGCTTGTTCTCTCTTTCTCACACATACACACACACTCGCTCAAACACACACACACACACACACACACACACACACACACATGCACACATACACATGCACACACACATAGGTAATGAATAGGGCTCAACTTTCGGATCGTCCTGCTCGTACGCGCTTTGTCCAAAACCCACCAAACTTCATGTGACGCATCGGGCGAACGTCCCCGACACACAAATGCATTCGGTGATGACCTGCACTCATTTTTTCCTTGTCTTTTGCTCATCCCTTCCCCCCCCCCATTGGCTTGCATTCATTTTTGATCCCATTGAAATTAATACAGTTTCGGGAGAATCGAGTCTCAGTCTCCATAGAGTGACCAAACCTTATGAAAGTTCATATGGGACCTCAGGCCATGCCCCCAATGACATACATGTGAAAAGTGATCAATGTTTCCAAAATTATTGGCACAGAGCTGTCATACAAAACTCTGTGAACAAATGTACTGGGATACACATACACACACACACTCACACATTCACACACTAAGAACACACAGTGAGGTACACGCATAGGTAATGAATAGGGCTCAACTTTCAGATCGTCCTGCTCGTACGCGCTTTGTCCAAAACCCACCAAACTTCATGTGACGCATAAACTTAAGAAATTGTACTTTGTTACTGTACATTTTGGTTACAGCCATCCAAGGTCGGGTGTCCACAGTTGGCCCCTCTTGTCAGGTAGCTTTAACAGAACAGGCAGTTATCATTCTACTTCAAGCACATTCAACAGTATATGCAACACCCATGCAGGGATTCATCAGTGCTGGTAGTATCAAATTGACTGAGGGAGTCTCAGAGGGTGTAATTGGACACAAGAAAATTGGGGAAAATCTCTGCCGGTCACGTCAACTCATAGAACCGAAACCACTTTCACTCAGACATATACTTATGCACAGTATCAGCTCCAGTCCTCCGAACCTGCAGGGGGTAGAGTGTGCAAGTTAGTAACAAGTGAGCACCCTGAACTTCCTGGGGCGGCCATGACACCTGCAGACCTGCATAAAACAAAGGTTAAAAGCATGGGTTCAAAGGAAAGACACAGGAACCTTCCAGCAAAGGACTGAACCACAAGAAACACTCAGTTAACGGTCAAGATGCAACTGGTAGGAAATGGACACTTGTAACATTCATTAAATGTGTTTAAATGTGAAGAATGTGAAGTACTGAAGCTAA
>JBBPDE010000021.1:5646229-5659749 GCA_037974605.1 Nannopetersius ansorgii | reverse complement strand
TGTATCTGGTATTATAGTGATTTTATGACAGATTATTTCTCTGGGACGCAAAATGTACCGATTTCACGGAATGACCCTCAAACACTCTGACCTCCTATACACAACTTCCCCACTTACCCTGCCTCAGCACCCACCACAGCTTCTATCACAACTCCTTCCTGCTCACCAACACATCTACGTCCTATCTCAGCTCAAAGCCACTTCCTCATTTGCATCACATCTACTTCGTCTTTTGTCTCCTCTGGAGCATAATGTCCATAGTTAGTAAGATCCTGTTCATTATAGCATTTTTGCAAGGAAAATTCAAAACTAGGAAATGGGCAACTGGGAAACTTAGGAAGCAGGCTCCTCCTCCCACCCCTGTCACCATTAGAGGGGCTGACGTGGAGGTAGTTGAGGACTACCAGTACCTGGGGATACACATTGACTGTAAACTGAACTGGTCAAACAACACGCTGTTTTCAAGAAAGGGCAGAGTTGGCTTTTCCTACTGAGGAAGCTCAGGTCTTTCAATGTCTTTAGGAAAATGCTGACCATGTTCTATCACTGTGGTAGAATGTATTGTTTTTTGCAGCTCTGTGCTGGGGCAGTGGGGTGAAGACAGCTGATGCCAACAGGCTGAACAAGCTGATTAAAAAGGCTGGTACTGTCCTGGGTGTCAGTCTGGAGAACCTGGCGGAGGTGTCTGACAGGAGAATGCTAACAAAGCTTCTCAGTATCATGGACAACCCCTCTCTTCCCATGCACACCTTCATGATGGGCCATCGGAGCACACGCAGCAAAAGACTCATATTGCAGAACTGACCGCCACAGGAAATCCTTCCTATCTGTAGCAGTAAGACTGTACAACTCTTCCTTCCTCTATAGGTGATTTCTTAGGATTTATACTAATGTTACCTTTCTCACTCAACCGTCCAATATGTATGTTATTGAATGTTTGTTTCATCCCACCATTACATGCTGCTACTCTCTTTTAATCATTGCGCACTGTCACTTTTCAGAATCACCTGCATTAATAGTTATTTGATATTATATTTGCACTATTTGAATGTTAGGTTCTTTTAAATTCGTATTGTATATCTTTATTCCTCTTGTTCCTCTTGCTGCATTGAGAATGTTCATGACAAAAGGGATAAAAAAAGTTCTTTCTTATCTCATTTTAACTTATCTGATCTTATCAATATAAAATGGATTTAAACCTAAGGAACGGTTTGATCTGTTATGAAACTTTTTGTTTAATTTTGCCAAATTTTGTATTTCTTTGACCTAAAATTTGGATCTGTGATGGAAAACCAACTCATCCTTGCCAGTCCACCCCTGGGTCCAGCTTGCCTCACCTAGGCTACAAACCCTTCTCTCCTCAGGCCTGTAGCCCAATCTGCTGCATCTTGGTGTCACGTGGCTCTGTCTCCTGGCAATGAGGCCAGGCACATAGCCAGAGTTCCATGACTGAAATAACTTTCATTTACAAAAACAACTAGGCACGAGGGCCTAAACAAAATTCAAAACTATAACGAAGGAGACTATGGTACAAACCAAACAAGCGTGATGGATTGACACCCAAGTCCAACACAAACCAAATTAAATACAAACCACAAAATTCCATAAACCAGTAGAAACATAGCATCACTTTCTCTGAGTACACTGGTCAGCCTAAACACCTAATGCAAACACGAGACCGATGTGCTCAGGCATATCACAACAAGCGTCCCAAAAACATAAAGAACAGAAAAGGACGGCCTCTAACAGCCTCCCACCATCACAGTAAATAGCCAGCACCTTAGGAAGAGATACGTTCATGAAGGTATTTGGGTACAAGGGCATTTACAAGTCACTAATAGAATTTTATGGTCAACATGAAATTTTATTGGATGCCAATGAAATCTTGATAATTTTAAGATATTGTGGTTGAATGTCTTGGTTCTAGTGAGGATTCTGGTTGCCGCAATTCTAGTTTATTTTTGGAACAGCTTGACAGCAAGCAGTTACAATAATAGTCTGGAGGTAATAATGGCATGGACTACTTTTGGCAATGTTTTATAGATGAAGAAATGCTATTTTAAATACAGTACCTATATGTGTGTAGCAGTATGAGCTTCACCCTGCCTTGATTGTAGCCGGCTGAGCTCATTTCACCTTCTAATTAGGGACAGCTGTACTGTCGGGTACGTGCTTACTAGCCAATTGGCTGGGGGTTAGAGCTTAGTATAAAAGGTGCTATGTCACCTGTTGCACGTGTCCAGCCCCTTTTGGCTGCTGACCGCTTACTCCGGGTTGGTTCCTTTCAGGTTTGGGGTGTCCCAGGTGCAGGTAAGGCCTGTGTGGCTCTATTGACTGCGTGGTACTCCAGTTAGGGCTTTGTGGCCATTATTTAACTTTTCCTCACTTGATTATAGTGACCGGTGTGGCGTGCCTGTATTGGGGCACTTGGAAGTGCCCCGTGTGTGTTCGGGGTTGAGTGGAGCTTCTCGTGCTGCTGCCTGTATGTGTGGCACACGCTGCGCCTCCCCCTCCCTCCTTCTCTTTCTCTCTCTCGTGGGTTATCAATCCCACAGCGATCGGTATGTATGTCTGCTGCTATTTATGCCTTCATCTGTTGCACTTTCTGTACTAACAAAGTGCTCTGGTTTTTCGTTATAGAGTGGTGTGATTGCTGCTGCTTTGCCTTTAAAAGAAGACTGTGCATTGCCTTTAAGGAAGGATCGGGCATTACCCCTTGAAGGAAGGACCTGTGCTTTGCTTGTGCATTGACTCTGATTTGGGTGTAGCCATTTTGGGGTCAGTTCATTAGCTCGGCTCGTTGAACTGCCAGCGCCTGGTATTTGCGCTTAGAGAGTTTTTAGTAACCGGATTGAGTCTGTCACTTTAGTATTGGTTTTGTTTATTTAGGGTATTTGTTGTTTTGTTTTGTTTTGTCTTTATTGGTTTTTGTGCATTTTGGTTAATTTTCCTTTCTTTGTTTTGCAGTGCTGAGCCGTGGTGGTGTGTCCTTCCTTTTGGGGTGGTGATTATTATTTTGAGTGTTTGTGGGATTCACTTACTGCTTTAGTTTTTTTTGGTTTCTTTTAGGATCCACTGCACCATTGGCCAGCCTGCGCTGTATGGATGGAACCAGTCTGATGTTTTTAGATTTTCTGTTATTTTATTGAAAGCTTTAATAAAGTTGTCTTTTAACTGGAAACCATGTCTCTAGCCCTGGTGTGGTGCCACGAGCCTGTGTGCCTTGCTTTCTAATATTCTACAGGTGAAACTGCTGGGGTGGCGTTGTCGTGGTACAAATAACGTTTGACATAACGTATAATAAAACATATCCCTGCCTTGGGGTGTAGGAGAGCCCTTTTGGAACTCCGCCCTATAGCTTGCGCCGCAACATGTGCATCAAATGAAAGATCGGCTTTTTACAGTTAATGTTGCAGTGGGTGAGGAACCAGCAAGTTCAAACATTATACCTGACAGTTTGTTTCAAGCAGCATTTGGACCTGGAGGAAGGACCTCTGTTTTATCTGTGTTATGTAAGAGAAAATTATGTGACATGCAGTCTTTTATAAAAAATATCACATTTTATTTATTTAAAGGTGCCTTTCTGGCACACAAAGACACTGTACAATAAAACAAGTGCTACAAACCATAAAGAAAAATAAAACAATAATAATTACAGACAAGATAAAAAAAGAAGAATCAGAGCGAGAAAGCACACTTGAACAGATGGGTTTTGAGTGTGGATTTAAAGTCTAATAGTTAATTGAGGTTTCTGAGGTCAGGTGGTAGTGAGCTCCAGTGCCGGGGAGCAGAGCGGCTGAAATCTCTGCTCCCCATAGTGGTAAGATGGGCAGAATGGACAGTTAAGTGGATGGAGTAGGATGATATGAGGGTACAAGAGGGAGGGGCAATATGAAGGAGGTCAGACAGATATGGAGGGGCAAGGCCGTGAATAGTCTTGAATGTTAAAAGAATAATTTTAAATTCAACCCAAAAATTAACTGGGAGCCGTATCATTTAGCATTGCAAGCACTCATGTTTCCAGATAATCATACCTAATGGCAGCATTAACCAAGTAAACAAAAGAGGTTCTAAGACAGAATCTTGCTGGACATCATATTTTACTTAGGTATGCTGAGCTACCTCAGGGCATGGACCAGAATGGAGACTAGGGATCCATGCTGAAGTAACTTTATTTAAACAAAACAGAACAAGGAACAAAAACCTGGCGCAATGGCCGCAAGCAAACAGGAATTAGATCACAGGAATCAGAATAGGAATGAACGTATGAAAATGAGGTGATGGACAGATAACGTGCTCAAACGCAAACAGGACTTAAATACTAAATCAGTGCATGAACACAAAATAGGTGACAACCAAAA
This sequence comes from Nannopetersius ansorgii, assembly GCA_037974605.1. NCBI lineage: Eukaryota > Metazoa > Chordata > Actinopteri > Characiformes > Alestidae > Nannopetersius > Nannopetersius ansorgii. The sequence goes on along the minus strand of JBBPDE010000021.1, from coordinate 5,655,388 downwards.
ACACGCGACACGTGAACAGAACAGGAAATCAAAATAAAAGTCCCCAAAAACCCTGAACAAAACCAGAACCAAAAAATAGAAAAGCAGCGGCCACTGACCGAACCGTGACAGTACCACCCCCGTAAGCCGCCACTCCTGGGCCAGGCCCAAAACCAGCCCCAACAAAAAACAACCCCTCCCCCCAAACGACACCAAAAGGGGGGGGCGGGCAACACCTCTGTGGGCCTCTGCTGGGCGCTCCTCACGCCTGACGTAATCCCCTGGGCTGCCGGTCCCTCCCTGGGCTTCCCCCAGGCTCTCCTCCAGCACGGCTGTGCCTGTCAGCCTCAGATCGCTGCTGCTAGCGGGCCCCTCCCTAGCCCCACTAGCTGCTGCTGCTCTGACCCCCGTGATCCTCCACACACCCACCCCAAGCCCAGTACGCCCCCCTAAAAAATACAAGGGGGATTTTTCCCTCCCCGGAGGTGATGGTCTCCCATCACCAGGCCCATCTAGCTTCCCTGCTAGGCTAACAGCTATCACTAAACCCCCCAGGAACCTGACTAACCAGGCTAGACCCAGATCCACGTGATCCATGGGGTTTACAGCGCTAACGGGAGACACACTGGGACCAGGTAGTGGAATTAATGGCTCCCTCAGTTCGCTCTGACCTATGTCTAAAGGGCCTAGGAGGTCCTGCTGTCCCCCTCCCTCTATCGTGTCGCTCTCTACGCTAGCCATAATGCTAATGGTGCTAAAGGGCCCTAGCCTGGGAACTGGGGGGTTACTTCGGGGTGCTGGCGTGGGTTGGTGCTCCAGGGAAGGCAGCGGGTCTTGTCCTGGGCTTGGAGGAAGGCAGCGGAGATGGGGTGCAGGTACGGGATGCGGCCTGCTCTCTTCCTCTGCGTTGAACCCTTAGTCTCTCTCCGCACCGGTGTCGCTCTCCAGCAGCTCTGCGCCGGCCTCGTGCTCCGGCAGCTCTGCGCTGGTATCGGGCTCCGGCAGCTCCGTGCCGGACTCGGGCTCTGTCGGCACAGGGAAAGTCACCCGCTCTGGCGACTCGGGAAACGCCGCTCTCTCCGGCGGCACTGGAAACACTGCATCCGCCGGGACGGCACGGGAGAAACCGCACTGGATCGCGGCTCGGGGGAAGTAACTTTCGCTGGCGGCCTTGCGACCGTGCCCTCTGATGGCTTCGCGACCTCACCCGCTGGTGGTTTGGTGACCCCGCCCTCTGGTGGCTTGGTGGCCTCGCCTGCTGGTGGTTTGGCGACCCCGCCCTGTGATGGCTTGGCGGTGGCCGCAGTGGCCCTGCTTTCAAAGGCAGGGAGTGAGGCTCATAGGACCATCCGAACATCTGGAGGCGTGACAGGGCCGAACCGGAGATGTAGTGCGTTGGAGGATCCCTCAGGCTCTCTGGGCAGCTGTGGACCGGGTGGACGACGGGCCCAACGTGGACCACCATGTCTCCGCCTGCGTCAAGCCGTGGGTTTCTCAGCTCGCTGATAGGCGCACCCACCAGAGAGCTCGTCCGCGGCTGAGTTGGAGACAGTGGGGTCCACAAACCGCCCGGGATCTATGATCGGGGATCTGTCAACCCACCCATACCACAGAGAGCACTGGTCCTCCTCATCTTCCTCCAATGCTCCACCGTTAAGCAGCTCATGGATCGACCACCGACGCTCTGTCGGCTCGTCTGCGAGCCCGGTCCCACTGACCTCACTCTAACTGTCCTCATCCGGCAGGTCCACGCTCAAGGTGTCATTCCACCTGCAGATGTCCTCCGCTTCTCTTTGTGTTGGTCTTCTGTGATCTGTCCATCTGTCACGGCTGTGGGGGTTAGCCCTCAGCCGTGAGCTACCTCGGGGCACGGACCAGAACGGAGACCAGGGATCCATGCTGAAGTAACTTTATTCAAACAAAACAGAACAAGGAACAAAAACCTGGTGCAATGTCGCAAGCAAACAGGAATCAGATAACAGGAATCAGACTAGGAATGAATGTGCAAAAATGAGGTGATGGACAGATAACGTGCTCAAACACAAACAGGACTTAAATACTAAACATAATCAGTGCATGAACACAAAACAGGTGACAACCAAAAACACATGACACATGAACAGAACAGGAAATCAAAATAAAAGTCCCCAAAAACCCTGAACATAACCAGAACCAAAAAATAGAAAAGCAGCGGCCTCTACCGGCCACTGACCGAACCGTGACATATGCACTGAAAATTCCCCATTGACTCTTACAAACTAACAACAGGTGTGATCCAAACCAGGATTCGTTAAGCAGCAACTGTGGTAGAGTAAAACTTCTGTTTAGAATTTTGTATCTAATGATTTAAACATTGCCGTTGCAGAAGTCCATAAAATATTCACTACTATAGTTTGCAGGTACCTGAGGTTCTGTACCACCCTGGTTACTACTTAGTTTAGAAATTGTACTAAACAGAAAGCTTAAATGAGGAAAAATAAATAGGCTTAATATGCTGTGGTAAGTACCCTGTTGTAGTAGCTAAGGCTCTCCTTCCAGACCGAGTGGACAGATTTCAACTTAGTTTCATTTTGATTTTTATTCTAAGGGGCAAGCAGTTGTTTGTACTTTGTCTGTTATTGTAGTTTTACACTATTTTTAATGAATATTATACACAAAATAGCACGCACGCACACACACGCCAAGGGCCCATTCCTATTTTAGTGTTTACAGATATATTACCTGGAAAGTATGGCTCGCGTAGATAGATTATGTCCTATCTATTGAAAATCACCTAAAGGAAAAAATAAGTGTTCACGCTTTTTCAAAAAATGTTCACGCCAACACACACACACATGCATGCAATGCATCCACTAACAAGCCCAACCACAGTGGACCACCCCGCAACTTCTCACTCCTTCCTCCACTATCGTTCTTTCTTTATCTCCTCTCCCCTCCTCTCTTTCTAACCCCCACATCCAGTGATGGCAGGCTGGGCAGTGAGCTGTGTGGCTGGGAGGAGGCAAGGACGCCGCGGTGCACATTAATAATGCAGCGCCTCAGCTTCCTCCCAGCACCGTGGCCATGGCACCGGCCCATCGCTGTCACCAGGGGGGAGCTGGGAACGCTCCCTCTCTCTCTTCTTATCTCTCCAACTCTCCTTTTCTCTCTCTCGCTAACCCTCCTTTTCCCTCACCCCCCGCCCCTCTCTCTAACTCTAATTTTCTCTCTCTCTCTCTCTCTCTCTGCCTCTCCCTCTCTCTCTCACACACACTCACGCACACATACACACATTCCCTCTGACTCTCTGCATTTTCTCTCACTGACAAACCAGACAAAACTGGGGCCTCCACCAGAGATTTCGCTTCATTACAGATCCCCCTGTGATGGACCTGGGCTCGTTACAAGCTGAGGACTCTATCCAGAACAGATCAGCACAGGCCCATGGCTGCCATTCTTGCTGTTGCTCATTTATGACCCATCCCTGTATCCTTAAGTTACAAATCTTCTAAAGAGCTTCAGCTAGTATCTAAGCTTTGTGTACTACTTTCACTATATTTACTTGCAGATCAATTACATGTACAAGAAGCAGAAATAACTTGGCAACTTCTGTCCTCACTCACTTTCATTATACAGTTTACTATCCTGCTTGCAGCTAAACTTGAAAAGCACCAACGTAGTTGATTAAGACACACTAGATGTTTGAGGTTCTTACCAGAGCTCTAAGGCAAGTGTAAGCAAACATACAGTAAACCATACCCCTGAAGGAATTATTCTTTTGCCCATTTTATAGGTAACAGTATGTCATACAGTATCACAACCACATACGCTTATTTATATTAAGTCTATCTAAGAATTAACAACTTGACATATTATATTTGAGGAATACAGTTCACATGATGCTAAGCGGTGTAGCTATAAGCTTCCATTACTTGTTAACCACATTAACTTTAAAAAGTGTTTTCTGAACTTTTGCCTTATGTCCATGTGTAGCCTGCATCAACTCACAAATATGGACAGTATGTTCACCAAAGAAACTGCATTTGTGTTGAGCCTGCATGGTGTCAGGAAGTCCCAGGATGATTGTTGAAGTGCCTCCTCAGTGCCTCTCTTGAAGATCTTCTGCTTCAGAGCCTTAAAGCACTCATTCTCTCTGTCTGTCTCCCTCCAGTTTCACAGTCTTGTTAAAAAACCCAGACTGTGTATCTGAGATACTGGCCCTGTATCAATTATTCATTGTATTCTAATTGTGTTTTTACCTGTAAATGTCAGCCAGTGTGTCAAAATTTGAGATTTGTTCTCAAAGATACTTAGCTGTTACCACAGGAGTATCAGTCAGTGTCCAGTGTCATTATCCTCATCCTCAGTAGTGATCTGCCTTAATTTTGCTTTTCAAGTAAACTGCCTGGGTTGAGAGCAGCAGCAACAACAACAATAAAACAAAATTGAAATAGCATCAAAGAGCTTGGCTATATTTCAAAATTACATTTCTCGTCCAATTATCTTTTATTTTTACCTTATTGAAAAGGAAACAACCTAGAAGATTTATGAACATTTTCATATTGTCGTTTTTTTTTTATAGTTTGTTGCTGTTTCTTAAAAAAACATGCAAGTAGACAAGTAGACAGACATCAGCGCTGTAAATTCCTGACACAAATACATGCATTTGTTTTTATTCACAAAACCAGCCCATATTTCTAATCCAGTACAAACAATTCCGTTCATTTTTAAAATATGTAGCTACTGGCAATGTCATGAAAAAAGCAACAAACTAATTAGAAAAAATTAAAACTTTTTCAGTGTGTTTAAATGGGTGGAGCATGTGCTGTCTCCAATTACAGGAGGATAACTTTGTAAATTCTGCACATCAGGGATGTAATGAAATATAAGGCTGCCAGTTGAGAAATAAAACAATGCAGACTAGAAGGCTGAGAGACATGGATGGTTTGGCAGTAAAGGAGCTTCCAGTCGTAGAAACCCCACAAAAACATCAGTCCTCATACATCCCATCCCATCAGACTGGGAATGAGACTGGGTATATACGCTATATTTGTTCTTTCATTTGATTCAAACCCAGGATTTTTACATCTTGAAATAGTTCCTCTTCTCTTGGATGACAAACAATGATCATTTTTACAAACTCTAAAGTTTAAATCAAACTAAAAAAGAAAACAATTAATAAAATACAGAGGTTTAAGTAAGAACAACGGTGCTAAATTACAATAGTGCTTGCCATGAGCCACTAATTTTAAAATATAGCCGTAAAATTTACATTCTTTACACAAGTACTGTATCTTTCCACACATGAACGATAATAACACCAAACACAGAAATTTTGTTGATTGTCCACACTCAGTCTGTCATTTCTGTTTGGCAATGAACAATTCCATGTCTAAGCGAGAGAAATAACCTGCTGGAAAAAAGGACAAAAATTTACCAAAATGGAAACATATAAAAGGGAATGAAAGTTGCCATAGACCTTTTCTTCTTTATGTTGAATTTTTGGTTCAAGGAATAAGTATGTGCATCCATTACTCGACAGATTACTTTGTAGCATTTCTGCTCTGTTCTGTATGTTTTTCATTGAGTTTGCTTGTGGTTGTTGCATCTTTTTTGTTGTGGTTTGCATGTTTGCGAGCCAGTGTTGGTGCTGGAGGCGAGAGTTGGCATTGCACTTGACGGCAGAGCTTTGGGTGGAGGTCAAAGTTTGAGGGCCTACTGGAACCACCGGAACGCAGCACCCGTAGGCAGCATCACCTTCTTAAGAGAAAGAAGAGATAGAGAGGGAGAAACAAAGCAGACATTACAGTTAAGAAAGCATACTTTTTGCAAAAAACAGAGGATGTAACATAAGCATTGATGTTATTTGATCTTTAATCTATAAAGAGGTTTAAAATCTGCCAAGGCCTACTGTTGTTACTGTAGTATAACAGTACAGCATAATCTTAAAAATACACAATTAATTTCATAGTTATATAATTATATTCACATTCAATTTGCATTCTGTAACAGGTTTGAGATATGTGACCACCTGATTTTATGTGCAGAAAAGACAACAGAGACATTTGATTTTTGTAAAAATAAAGATGTATGCTCATCTATTGTGACTTTTTTTTATTAAATTCAAATAAAAACAAAATATATAATTTTAGCTTACATAAACAAATATGGTATCAATAAAAACAGAATCCGCTTAGTTCATTAGCTAGTTTACGGTGAAACATATAAGAAGTAATTAAACAAAACATAATAAGATGCATTCATGCTGTATATGCCATTGAGAACCTCAGAGAGTTAAGCCCATTTCCTGTCTCTATGTCTCTCTGTGTCTGTACTGTCTCTCCTGTCCACCCATCCCAGACCCCTCAGGCCCTGGGCTCCACGTGAAACCTGATACGTCACATTTATTATTTAGCCACCACACAGTCACGTAGAGCTCGAGCTCCCACCACATTGCTCACACCAGTGACACTCCCTCTCTTTCTCTCTCATGCTTTTTGGCTTTAGTCACATTATAAGCTTCATTGTCCAATTTGTGACTGAAAGTTTTGATTGTTTATATGCTGCCAACACAGAATGATAACATCATGATATGGCATTCCCATTAAATGTAATGCAAAAGAAAGAAATCTGCCCTGACCACTGTCATTACTGTCAGACTGAAGCCCAATGAATATGTGTCTGGTCTTGGGCCATATATTTTTGACTATGTTCACATTACAGGACAGTCGCCTCCATCTCGTCCATCCTAGAGGTAACCACTACTGCGGCACAGAATCGAACACATTCAGTAGCATTGCCCTAAGCCAGTAGCAGCTTACACATTTCGTTGTGCAGGCAGACAGACCCATACACACATGCACACACACATAATATCACGCTCATACACATCCATACACAAAAGCTTATACTCAAGTAGTACAAACTTACACATTACACATATTCACTACAAACTTAAGTTTGATAAAAAAAACATTGATCACAATTCTGATTTGGCAGTCAGACAAATCATAAAGCAATTACCCCAGGGTGAAAAACACATGACACAGCAGAGTTTTAACAGAAAATCTGTTTTGGTAAAGTGACCTCTACCTGAGGAGACATGTCAACAGTTAAAGAAATGTATGATGGCCTATGGTGCTGGCCAAAAATGGTAGTAAATATTTGGTATGTTTTCTGGGACTATAAGAAAGAAAAATAAAGCAATGTAAAAACAGAGCTAACACAGCATTGCTAGTATTGCATAATATTTCCCTGGCAAACATGAAACCATGATAGAAGTTCAATTGCAAAAGAACAATGAGGAATATATAGTGTCAGGTATAGGCCAGGTTTGTTCGAAAACATAGCATGGTGTTATTTCTTAAGTATAGACAAGTTAAACAAGCAGAAAAAGTCATTGACATCATAAAACTACAGAGAGTAATGATTTGAATGTAATGACTGCTATATGTACAGTAATATTTGTCTTTTCATTTTTTTTTATTTCTCCCTAACCACTAGATAGATTTCTCCATCTCATAAGCTGGTAAAGTGAGGGTACTATGTGATCTTTTTAAACTTTTGCTAATGCAGTGTCATTGGATAGCTCACCTCACTTGAAGGAGACAGGTATAAGATACCCATGTTGGCTAGCATCCCCATGAGAGCTGGGGGAGAGGGAGGACCATGCTACCTGCCCAGAGAGCAAAACCATTGTGCTCTCTTGGACTCCTGACCTCAGATGGCTGTAGCTTCTCAAACTTGGGATCTCCTGATGATAGGACCAACTTGGAAGCAGCATACTGAGCAATAACATCAAAAAACATTGTGTGCTATTTTTGCCATGTTTTGAAATCCTTTTAGATTGAAACAGATGAGAAACAGTCAAATCAACTAGTAAAATCCATTATGTTACTAATTATATAGTTTTGTAATTGCATTTAAGAAGTACTGCCAAACAACAGAAATAATGGTAAGATCTCTATGGGAAAAAGAATGAAATTGATTAAACAGGTTGTGTGAAATGTTTGCGTTTACTAACAATGTGTGTTTCCTTTCACCTCAGCTGCTAACAACTTGTCAAGTGTGACATTGGAACTCACAGGAGCTTAAGAACTGACCCTAAAAATGGCAGATAATCAAACTGGAGACTATTTTACCGGTAAACCCCAATGATTCATGACTTTTGACCCTTGCTCTGTAAAAACCGCAACCCCTGTCATGTGGGATTGGGGTACTAGTGGGTGCTTCCAATATCACTCTGAGCTGCAGCATTTAATCTGTGTTTATTGATTTTGTTATGACTGTTAGCTCTGCTCACCCTGCTGAAAGTTCCCTCTCTCTCACTCTCTCTGTCTAGTGTGTTTATGTTGCTCACTCACCCTTATAAAAGCTCCCAGACAGCTGCCTAGAGTGTGTTTCAGGTCTTACACTTAAGAGAACAACAAAAATGACCAAGTAGACAGTAAGAACTACACTATACTATACTATACTACTCAAATCAAACTGAGATTTTCTATGGCACTAAATTGTTTCCTTAATAACTATATTTATTTAAAACAGTCTGGTAAAAAACATCTGCATATATTTGTGTGTGTGTGCGTGTGTGTGTGTGTATACATACCTAGATGGTACCTCTCAACAAGAGCTCCTCTATCATTCTGCATGCTGTCACAAGCTTAAAAGCACTGTTTCTGCCTCATCTTACATCAATTTAATTTGCAAACACTGAGGCTTAACTGGTGTAAAATTGTATCACTATCACCATAACCACCAGATTTTAGGTTATGTTAAACTGATAATATTAGTTAATGTAACACAGTATGCACAGTATGGGAAACATTAAACAGCCTTCAGTAACTACAGTTTCCAGTGCCAAAAAATATGTGAAACCTTAATATCAGTCACAATAATATGCACATCTGAATAAAGTAACAAAACTAAACAACCATATGATCAATTAATCTACAGTACATTCAAACAAAGATATTATCAAATGTTGTAGGATAGAGAGGAGTATTTGGTGTTGTTATTGGATGTAGTGTTGTCCAGCACCCTGGCCAGTCCTTATTCTCTTGTACTCCTCTTATTGCTGTTCAAATGGACCATTCCCAAAATAAATCTAGACATCTCCCGTCAGCAACGTGTGAGGTGGCGTTTTGCACACTACACCCCCCCCCCCCCCCCACACACACACACACACACACCCATCTCTCTCTC